>JASDQU010372073.1:30772-60107 GCA_032191745.1 Picea mariana | reverse complement strand
AATTATAATATAAATACAAATACACAGCATACTGTGAACAGATATTTGGCACTTATATTTTAATAGATGACCACCAACTGCATGCAAACCTTCCACAAACCTCCCATCCTTAGACCATGTTCCTCATCACGCTCAGCAGTGGGTCACCCCCGAGTTGGGACTAAACTCCATAGGGAAAGGGATTCCTAGGCTTGGGAAGGACAATTGGAAAGTCACACAAATCAACAGGGAGTATTTTCTCCCAATATCCACTTATGCCCACAACCCATATACCCTCATTCCCCACACGCCTGTCCCACCATAGGAGTGTACACGTTCACTTTCACAATTTGATTGATTGTCCACCTCCCTTCCAAGGCTTCAACAGCAGGATGGAACGGAAGTCTCAGAGTATTGTAGCTGCTACGGGACTCCCTCTAGGGGAACTCACTTCCTCAGCACACTCTCTCACCTGGAGAGAGTTTTTCACAGGCCTGACAACCTGCCTCTTCTATCTAGCTCCTAAGTCCAGTGGTTAACCTTCGCAACAGAAATCGAGTAAGGCTCTAGTAATGACAACAAGCCACACCAGTCTAGATAAAACGTGGGTAACAACATCAAAGGATAAGGAATGATATGGCTCAAACTCTACGCAGTCGTGATGTGCTTCACAGGAAACACGGTTAGCTTCATTACACGGGTGTGTGGCTTTCAGAAGTTATAGAGATCAACGATAGAAGCAATGGTTGGTGGTGTCGAGGCTCTATCTCTCTCAGCGCGTGCATCAGAGGGGAGTATGGTTGACCTGCAGAGTGGCATCCATCGCGAGAATCATGAGGGTGGTGAGGGGGAACCTCCAATGAGATGACTTTCCCACCTCAAACTTGCATGCACCCAGGTTGACACATGTCTCCTTGAAGTTGCATGAGCTCCACTTAACACTCATCCCCTTTCCCCAGGAACTTAGGACAACATGGTTATGTCAAAACTTATCCTCTAGAAATTAATAATATAATATTATTCCTTTAGAGGTAATCCCTCTAGCTTATCCCCCATTCTTACACACTTAGCCCCTTCCCTTCCCTTCCTAGTGGAGCTTAGTCCCCCATAACTCTTTCTCTGTGGTCAGTCTACACGCAACCATGTAATTTTATTAATGATGTGAATATTTACATATACAAAATCAGGGTCATTGGCCTTAGGATCTAGGCTCTCCGGCCTAATAAACACATAAGTCTCCTATCTTATAAACACTTGGCTCACCAGCCTATAAACACAATTACAATTCAGCAAGGGCTCGACCTTGGGGTTTTATACTAGAGTAGGGAAATAGATCTCTTGGATGTCCATCTATGGTGAAGGAATATGATAAATTGGGTGCACCATCTTTGAAAATAGCTTCATCTATAACATTAAATATATATAATAAAGTTTCTAGAATAGAAAAGGTGGTCATATTATACTATAATGAATAATAAAATTGTATCTAAAAATATATATTATATTAGGATATTCATAAACTTCACTCTATGTACATAAATAAATGGTGAATGAAATGAAAAATGAAGTATAGCTAATAAAATTGTGCTTCCATATTTCTGGATATTTCTCTACAACCATGAAAAGTCATATAGATGAATATTGAGAAAAATTGAGGTCAAAGGGGTCGTTTATCGAAACCAAAAATCTAAGAAATGCCATGTAATATGACAACTCAAAGGAGACAAAGTGAACAAAAGGATCTTGGAGAAGAGGGCTCATGTGAATATTTAACCCTAAAAATATTAAAACCTTAAACAATGTCTGAGGGTTAGCATACTCACGTATAAAAAATGAGAAATAGATTATGTAAATATTAACAATAACCACCCGATACTACCTATGTTGTCTAAATAATTATGGTATCTCAGTTTTAATATTTTCTTATAATATGTATATACCTAATTTGGATCGGGTTGCTTAAATGATAATTGTATCTTTGGTTGGAGATATTCTTATAAATATTTTTAAAAATGCACACTCGCTATTGTTGGAGCAAATAATTTCACTGATGTTTATATGTGTTGACGCTTGAATCTGTTAAGAACAAAATGGAAACCTCAGGAGGATGTAAATCCCCCTGCGTTTTTATAGAGGTGGTACTCCTCTTTACCTTAAGATTTTCTTGGGACTCTATGTCTTCAGAATAAAGGACTTTGTAGAAGTCTGGCGTGGTAATCAAAGAAATATAAAGATAGCAATAAAAATAAAAGGAAAATGTTTTGTTTTCTATTTTATAGAAAGTTCCTAAGAAAGGACCAGGAACCGCGCACTTTCATGCATTTAAAGCAAATAAGCAAAATTTCCTCACATCCAACATAGTTTAAAATAAATATTTCTTATCATAAAACATAAAAAAGAAGATTATCCGCATGCATGAGAGAACTTTAACAGAGTGGACACATGGGAAGCTCAAATAAAGATAATGATAAATCAATCTCAAATACTTTATACTCAAAACTCAGAGTTACAAAGCATTGTCGTAATTGATCCCGAAATAGCTCTCTTGAAATTTCTAAAAAATATATAGATTGTTACATATTCTTTGAAATTTAAAATGTGTTTGTCTTAAAGACTGGGATTGGGGCTCCCACGGACCATAAATAAAATATACACAAGAATTAAGCTTGTAGAAGGAAGATGATGGGCTGTAAAATAACAACAAGACATGGAAAGAAGAAAAGAGAAGTTATCAAACTTCAGTTAAACCTTTCTATTCAAATAAGTGGAGTAACTGAATGAAGGAACTGATGAAGAAAGAAATATGTGATCAACATAAACTTATTATGATGGTCTCTTGTGTATTTACTTTCTTGTTGGTGTCCTTTTATTGTCTTTATTAATGGTTACTGAAACCATCTCAAATGTTTCTTGCCCCTCGTCGGTCAATTTGCCAATTTCTTTCTTGAACCATTCTTCAAAATAATTATTCATTGGTGCCACCTTTATCTCATGCTAGATTTTGATGTTAAATAGATCTCCCTCCAAGTCTTCTAAATCGAGAGAAATACCATGTAATGATTATTCAATATCTTGATTCTTCATGGAGTAGTCGACTAGCCAATTTTCTATGTTGTCTTCATCATATTCCAGTAAATCGTAAAACTTTTCAACTGACAACTCTTTAAAAATATCAACTTGTTCGTCAAATTGTTCCTTTGCTAGGAAAATTGAGTTGAGGATTAATTTGAGGTATTGTACTTCATCATTACTTCCATCTAATTCTATCTCTGTGAGCCTCTTGAATAGTTATTCCCTCTTTGATATAGCTTGGTTGCATGCTTGAACAATATTATTCAATTCTTTTATCTTTTCTTTCCAGCATGCATTCAACTGTTTTATTCGACTTGGAGAGGGAAGATCCTCCTCTCTTCTCATTATTTATGTCATTTTATAAAATTTGTTTCCAAACGGTAGTAAAACATAAAGGTAAAAACTTTTGTCTTTTTTCAAGTCATCTTGCAAATACTCATGGAAGGCATGTGCCCTCGAGCCAAAAGAAACAATGTTTTTGGAAAATTCCCATGCCTCTGTGATCAATGCTATTCTTTTATTAATATTTCTTTCTACATATCTCCTGGATGATGTAAGTAGGATTGAAGATCCTTTCAATTTAACAGTGGGTGTGGTGGGGATGACTATTGAAAAATGATTGGAAAGAAGTTGAAGAGGCATTAAGGTGTCTTCCAATTCCTTGATATTTTCTTTCAACTTCGTGTTTTCTGCTTCTAGACCACCAATGCAGTCATCTAGAGAATCTTTGGTTGCTCTGTGAATTTTAGAAATCTAGGAAGGCCGCATATCTCTCAGGTCAACCTTTAAATGATAGTTTCCTTTCTTATTCTTCATGTCACCTTTTTCAATAATCAATTTCTTGGATTCCCTATCAAATACATTGCTCTAGAAATCGAATGACTCTTCTTCATTGAAAGTCTCATTCTCAATGATATCTAATGATGAATTTTGGTAGGCCATGTTCCCTGGATGATCCATTGTGGGAAACATTTTGTCGATATCTGCCTCAAGCTCCATGTCTTCAAGGGAGAAGTTGTTGATGTCACTTTCTATGCGGTGGTCTTCTTCCTATTGCACAACATTGTTTCTCTTTTTTCTCAAAGGAAGCTTGTGCAAGCTCTCAATTTTTCATGGAGGGGAATTCTTTTCTCCTCCACCACCTGAACTATTGTTGGTAACTTTTCTAGTTAGGTGGGTCATTGTAGCATTGCTCCGAGATGTGGTAATTTTAGGAGTAACCACTGGAGACTAGGCACTTTTATCACTAGGACCCTTTCCTTTCTTCTTGTAAAACACATTAGTACTACGAACTGTCTCCAAGTCACCAGTATTGTGAGAAGGAGCCCCCAAGTTGTTATAGTCTTCTTCACTTAGAATAGTATGAATAAATGAATTGTTGAATCTGACTGTCAACATATGTTCTACGAAAATTATGTTAGGGTCAAACACCTTTTTCTTTTTAGCATATTTCAGATTCACATTTTGGAAGTGGTTCACAAACTCATCAATTTTGTTTATATTCCTGAATATAAAGTCTCCAATTTTCCAAGGAAAGGGTATGAATTGCTTTTTCCATTTCTCATGGAAATAGTGAAGCCATAAATTATACTTCCTTTCCACTTCTGAAATAAACATTTTATCAGATACATGGTATGGAAGAAAAGAGAAATTTTTCTGAGAACCAAAAATCCTGATAACATTGTGATTTTCCATCTACTCTAACGTCTACTTTTTATCCAAGAATTTATTTGCCTAGTTGGATATCCTCAGGGTATCTTTACCAAACAATAGTCCTTCAAAAACTAAATTGAAATCATTGTACACTTCATAAAAATTCAAAGAACCCTTGTGCCTCTATAATGCTTGATGCCAAAAGGTAACTGGATCAAGTTCATAGTTCACCCTCTTACAGATGGTCAATTTTGGAAATTGATAGCAATATGCTATCACAAACACCAAATGAGAAGACATGAACTTCTTGCCTCTTTTGTATTGTGACAATTGGGAGGAAATTTCAATGGAAATCATTTTTCCCCAATTGAAAATAGCTTTCTCTTTAACTGTAAAATAAAAAATATAAAGAATCATGTCGGAAATAGTGGTAGTACTTTCTTGGCCTGTCAGCCTGGTAAACAACCAAGCGACTTCTCGAAAGGGGTTTTTGAACGAGTCGACCTAAATCATGGTAATTTCTTCTGGGAAAGCCATGGGATTCTCCAAGAAATCAGGAAAGAGGTATAGGCCATTGTCATGTCTTTTCAGGAAATCCCTGCAATCCTCTCCTTTAAAGGTAAGTGTTAGCTCAGGGATCTTCAACATCTTACAAAACACTTGTGTTGAAAGAGAGAAGGGGGAATGGTATTGAAGTTGAATAATCTGTTGACTTGGTACATATTTCTCAATGCACCATGCAACCAGTTAATTGCAATAAAATACTTCAGGGACACACCCTACGCGTGCAATTTTGGACATCCATATCACTTATTTTTTAGCATGAGGAGATGAATAGTAATAATACACTTTGGACCACTAAAATTTCTGGTATTCATGGCCAAAAATATTCAAAGTATTACCGCATAAATGTTGTCAAGTTGTTGTTGTCATAGGTTGACAAGAGTGTTCTTTAACTTGATAATAATTTGTAATTAATCGTCTCGTAGAGATAACAATAATATAACCCTTGGCAAATTGCGCTTTAATGCAATTTAATAGAAAATGTCCTCAAGCCCTTCGCTTATTAATGACAATATTTATGGAACCTACATGATTATTTATTAGCATTAAACCATACTTAAATGTGTGTTGGGAAAAGAACGAAGATGGCAGGGATGGACGAGAAAAATTTGAATTTGGGAAATTTTGTGAACCCGCAAACCCGCAGTTGCGAATGATCAAAAATAGGCTAAGTGTTGCACTACGATCAGTTGGACTCAATACAAGAGAAATGAGATACTTATGGGTTCGATACCCACAACATGTCTGATAGTCATAATGTAGATCATGGGTATTTGGGTGCAAAATCGATATCGTAGAACTTGGAATATGAAATATTGAACCCGCAAACCCGTGGTTACAAAAAATGGTTAAGTACATAACAACATCATGGTCGGTTGGACTCATGATATGGGAATATGGATAGAGGTGAAGATCCATGAGTCTTCCAACCCTCGAACCCATCGTTTTTTGAAAATGGCTAAGTATAGTAACTAGAAAGGGAAAAGAGAAGGGAGAAAAGAAAAGGGGAATGAGGGTAGGTATAGAAGAGGGAAAATAAATTGGAAAAAAAAGTTGGGAAAATACAAAGAGGAGGGAAATTTCTGAAGGAGGAATTGATCTCAACAAATGGCTCCAACTATGGGATGATAACCGCCTATGGGTTGTCAAGAATATAGAATCTTTATGACCAGGAACTTCCGTCCATTGGGTTATGGATTCAAAGGTAAGAATATAAAAACTGAAAAATAAATTTATGTACAAGGAAAATGAGAAAGTTTTAGGTGAAGAAACCTTTCAAATGTTTCTCGTTGATAGAAAACATTAATTTTTTACCCTTCATGTCTTGGAGCATATAGGAATTAAAACACAAGATCTTTTCGACAATGTATGGTCCAATCCAGAGTGCTTCGAATTTGCTGTGCATTGATGGTTTCTCCTTGGATTTGTTTCAGAGTAACACCAGTTCTCCCTTTTGAAAATTATTTACGGTTGCAGTCTAGTTAAAATATCTTTTGATTCTTTATTGTTTCTAAGAAGTTTGATTCAATGATTTACTTTGTTCTTCCTCTAATTTCAACAACTGATTGATCCTCCTTTGGATAAGTGAATTGTCTTCTTCATATTTTGTATTAACCACGAAAGTCAAGGCATTGAATTCGAGGCTAATTGGAATATTTTCTTCTTTCCCATAAACTAATGTATACGGAGACATCCCAGTGTTGTCCTTTGGAGTCGTTCTTCTTTCCCACGGCGCATCTGTTAATTTCAAATGCCAATTCCTTTGGTTCTTGTCAATAGTTTTCTTCAATATATGAATGAGTGTCTTATTTGTGGATTTTGCAAAACCATTCCATTGTGGATAATATTTTGATGATTTCCCCATAATAATTCCATATTCTCCATAGAATTATTTAAACTTTGAACCAATGAAAATCGAACCATTATCGGTGATAAATTTATCTGGGACACCGAATCTTGAAAAAATATTATCTTTGAGGAACTTAATTAACTCTTCAGAATCAACCTTTTTTAATGCCACTACCTTTGGCCACTTTGTAAAATAATCTGTAGTGGTTAGAATATACATGTGTCACTTACTTGACTTTGGATTTATTGTCCCAACGAAATCAAGTCCGCATTGAGAATATACTGCGGACTTTGCCCACTTTGTAAAATAATCTATAGCGATTAGAATATACTGCAGAACCCCTCCAACTGGTTGAGTTGCACACTACCCTGGCTGTTGATGAACCCCTAAGCTTCGTCCCTCCTGTTCTTATGATCCAAATTCCTTCAAACTTTCTCAGAATGTAGATTGGGCTAGCAGAATCCCCCTGACCAAGTTTCAAGTTGAAATATGGAGTTATTCCCCTCCAACTGATCAAACCCTCAAATGGTTTGTGCCCCCTTGGTTGAATGAATCACCTAGATTTCATCCTCACATCTAGGAGCCTCCAAATGCCACCAAAACATATAGAATGATAGATTGGGCCAATGAAAACAAGCTAGTGAAATCTCTCCTCCAATTCCTGCCAAGCTCCAGGAAATAAACTGTTGGGATAACCTCCTCCGAGATAGACTAGAAATGATGTCAGGGACCATAAGAAGAAAACAAATATGCTCCTTTTCCCAGAAACTCCCTCCTTTTCTCAAATCAAGATAAACTCCTCAATGTGGTGTGCCCTCCTTGATGGAAACCCCATAGGTTGTGTACTATCTTTCCTATGCCACTAGATCAGACCCCTGCAACACTGTATAATGGTGTGGGAGGATTATTTCACCTTTGGGACTAATATTGGATCAAGGAAGGTGGAATATTTCACCACCGAGTTGATCTCTAGGGTTTTAGACTCAAAACCCTCAAAACTACTTGTGCTCAAGAGCTCCAATGAAAAACATAATAATAGTCTAGAATGCATTAGAAGTGTGACCTGCCCTTTCTTTTATAGCTCCAGTCTATTCATTTGTTGAGTTAATTAATCCTGAGGGTTAACTCTTAACTTAACTCACCTTTTCTTTTATTTCGTTGAGTTAGCCTTTTTCACACAAAGTCAACTCAGTAATATATTGTTGTGTTTAAGAAGTCTCTTCTGGTTGACTTTGTCCCCATGATGCATGAGACTATAGTCTAGTGGGGATGGCTAGACTACTGAGTCTCTCTGAACCTCTTCATCAAGAGGTGGGTGAAATTATAGTCTCCCCTGCTAGAAATTGCTTGCCCACAAGAAATTATAGACCTGTCTCCTGGATCAATTGTTCCCCCTCCCAAGTGGCATCCTCCATGGGTAGGTTCTTCCACTTGACCAAATATTCTTTGATACTTCTTTTCCTCAACTTCTTCTCCTTGACTTCAATTATCTCCTATGGTATGAGTACCAAATGTCCTTCTTCATCCATAGGTGGAAATTCCTCAATAGGAGTGATATGCTTGCCACTAGCTCTCTTCAAACACAACACATGGAAGACATTGTGTATTTTGTTTCCCTGTGGTAGATCCAACTCATATTCCATGGCCCCTACCCTCCTATTGATTCTGTATGGACCGAAAAAACGAGGTTGGAGATTCTCTATTCCACTTCTCTTAATGGATGCCTACATGTATGGTTGAAGCCTCAAATAAACCAAGTCACTGAACCCAAATGTGTTTTCCACCCTGTGCTTGTCTGCCTGTACCTTTTGTTGATTTTGTACCCTTTGTAGGTTATCCTTCAGTTCCCTGAGTATGTCATGACTCTGCTGAATCTACTCCAGAACCATGGGAGCCTTGTTGTCTCCTAAAGAAATCTCCACAAATGAGAGGGGGTCATAGTTGTATAAGGACCTAAATTGTGGCATACCAATGGACATATGATGGGTGTTTTTGTAGTAGTATTCTCCCAAGTGAAGCCATTTAACCCATGCCTTATGCTTCCCTACCACATAATTCCTGAGGTAGCCTTCAACCCATTTGTTGAATATCTCTGTCTGGCCGTCTGTTTGAGGGTGATAATTGGTACTAGGTGTTAGGGTCGTACCTACCAACCTAAAGAGATCCTGCCAAAACGTCCTCATAAACCTGTTGTCCCTATCACTCACTATGGTTTTGGGAAAACCATGCAATCTGGAAACCTCCCAGAAGAACATGTATGCAACCTGTGTTGCATTGTAGTCTGTGGAAATGGAAAAAAAGTGTGCAAAATTCATCAATATGTCCACTACCACGAAAATAAAATCGTTTCCCTGAGCCTTGGGCAACCCTATGATGAAATCCATAGATATGATTTCCTATTTTTTCTCTGGAATGGGAAGTGGTTGTATCAATCATGTTGGGTGAGTGTGTTCATCCTTGTTGGCCTGACAAGTGTTGCACTCCTTGATGTGGCACATCAAATCTTCTTTTAAACCCTTCCAAGAAAATCTCTTCTGAACCTTCTTGTATGTCTTGATGAACCCCTGATGCCCTACTACTAGTGATTCGCAACATGCTTGTAGCACCTTGGCCTTAAAGGTTGATTCAGGGACCAAGAAAATTCATCCCTTGTAGTATATGATATCATCCATGATTCTAAAGTTGTCATCTTGTACCTATCCATCCATCAATTCGCATGCAAAAAAAAATTTTGAATATTCCACCAAAAAGTGGGCCTTCCAATCCACTGAGATATCGGTCATGGCATAAACTGATGGTCTTCTGGATAAGGCACCTATTACCACATTATTCTTCCCTTTGAAAAATTCTATGTCAAATTCATAAGCCTTGATTTTCTCACCCACTTATTTTGCCTCTCATTCAAGTCCTTATGATCTAGGAAGTACTTGAGGTTGTTGTGATCTGTCCTCATGATGAATTTTTCCCCAACCAAATACTGCCTGAACTTAGCTAATGCATGCATGATGGCTAGCATTTCTTTGTCATAGATGGTGTAGAGGAGCTCAGTACCTCTCAATTTTTGGCTTTCATAGACAATAGGATGCTTATTCTGCATAAGCATTTCCCTAATGCCTTCACCTGAGGCATCGCACTCTACTGTGAAAGGTTGTGTGAAATATGGTAGGGATAATACGAGGCATGTAATCATCACTGTATTCATTTTTCCAAAGGTCTAATATGATTATGGGCTCCACTTGAATGTCTGTTTCTTGGTCAAATTAGTCAGAGGTGCGCAAATTTGAGAGAAACCCTTGAAAAACCTCCTGTAATAGCAATATATGCCCAAAAACCCCTTCAACTCTGTGAGTATCCTAGGTGTGGGCTAGTCAAGTATAGCTTGTATTTTCTCTTGGTGTACATGCACTCCCTTCACTCCAATGATGTTTCCTAGATAAAGGACCTCTGTCATTCCAAATTCACATTTGGATTCCTTAGCATATAAGGATTTCGCTTCCATGATAGCCAAAATATGCTCCACATGTTGAAGGTGCTCCTCCCAAGTTTTGCTATAGATCAATAAATCATCAAAGAAGACCAATAGGAACTTCCTCAGTTTCTTGTTGAAAAAATTATTCATGCAAGACTAGAAGGTGGTTGGTGCATTAGTCAGCCCAAAATGCATGACCAAAATCTCATAGTGTCCATAGTGACACCAGAAAGCATTCTTGGATATATCTTTCTCCCTCATCTTTATCTGATGATAGTCGGAGCGTAATTCAATCTTTGTGAAGTACACCACCCCATGGAGCTCATTCAGTAGCTCATCAATCCTTGGGATTGGGTATATATTTTTTATTGTCTTCTTATTTAGATCCCTGTAGTCAATACACATGCACATTGTCCCATCTTTCTTTTTCACCAATACTACTGAAGATGCAAAGGGACTGGAACTTGGCATGATGTGGCCCATGTCTATCAATTCTTTAATGGCCTTTTCAATTTCATATTTATATTTATTGGGGTGCCTGTATGGAGTGGTGATGACATGTTTCTCACCCTCCTCCAACTCTATGATGTGCTCAAACCCCCTATCCAGCGGTGCCCCTGGTGGTATAGGCTCAAAGACTTTGTTGTTCCTATCAATGATTTTTTGGATATCTAGTGCGTAGTGAGTTTACCCCTTCGTGTATACCCTGACTGATATTCTACACTCTGCTACATAAACAATGTCCTCCCTCCTGAAGATGGCCTCCATGCATTTTTTTTTCACCACTCTCGGAGTGTTTCCTGTCATACCCCTGAGAACCACCTTTTTCCCATTTTATTATGTGAAGGACATTTCCATGGTTTTGTAATTTGTGGTGATTGGCCCCAATGTGCTAAGCCATTGTTCTCCAAGGATGATGTTGGTGTCTAAAAGGTCCATAACATATAAATCCTATGCCAAATCATGCTTGCCCAATGTAAGCTTCATTCCCGGAATGTATCTGTCACAAGGCATGGTGCACCCATTCTACCTCCACACGAAATCCCTCAAACTCAACTGTCAGTATGTGTCTTCTTTGCAGTAGGGATGAATCAATGAAGTTCTGTGAGGAACCCCCATCAATGAGAATTGAGACCTTCTTCCCTTGTAGCACCCCTTTCATCCTGAAAGTGTTGAATTTAGGTACCCCATTGATGGATGCAAGTGTCACCTTTTTATTTGTTGTAAGGTCATGATTTTAATCCTCCTCTTCTTCCTGTCTTGTGGCCTATGCCTCTATGTTCTGTAGATGGCTGAAATATTCCTCCTCATCATCATCCGAGGTCACCTCATTGTAGTGGGATTTTCCCTTACCTATGCATTTGTGTGTTGGATCCCATGGTTCTTTGCAGGTGAAGCACAATTGCTTCCTCCTCAATTCCCTCCTAGTGGGCTCATACATCCTACCCCTTCCTCAGTCAAACCCCCTTGGGTCTCTCCCTCCTTGGTTCATAGGAGGTATTTGGTCTCTACCCCCTTGGTTTAGAGGAGGTCTAGGGGTGAATCTCACCTTTGTTGCTGACCCTAAGTTCCTGGTCTTCCAAATTTCATCATGCAAGTTGGTAGGCTTAAAACCCTTGACCCAACCCCTCAAGGGCTCCATCAACCCTTCTGTGAAGAGCATCATAAGTATCGATTGAAACACATCATGTACCATAATTTTTATCCTCTGAAACTCTTCTATGTAAACCTCTGGTAATCCTGTCTATATGAGCTATGGGATCTCCCTATAAGTTAGCTTCAGGCACCCCTGGTCAAACCTGTCAATGCGCCTTTGTGTAAACTCTGTATAGGATGTGATATGATTATGACCCAGTGTGGACAAACCATGGTACCACCAATCATGATACTTGACCTCCAAGTACATGGTGGAAAACTTTATGGCATCCATATCCCTCATGGTGTTAATTTGTAGTTAGGTATCAAGTTTCTACACCCATGCTTGTCGGTCACCTTAGAAGATACATCAAAATAAGGAATCTCCATATTGCATGCCCTGCGTTCCAATTCATAGTTGGGCCTTTGATACTGTTTAGGCTTACCCCAAAACTTGATTCCACAATACTGATCCAACATTACTTGCCTCTGGAACCCCGCACTTAGGGCATGATACTCCTTGGCATACTGCTCAAATTTGTCCTCAATTTCACCCTCATAGTTGTGTTGTGTCTGGTTATCCAAGAATGCAGGTAGATAGGGTCTAGGGGTGGTCCTACTATGTGTTGTCCCCTGAGGAGCTCCACCTCCATAACTTTGTCTCTCGGTATGAAAACGAGGGATATGCTCCTGTTGAGGTCTAGTTCCCCCATGATATCCACTAGCTTCCCTATTTTCATAAACCTCTGGTCACTTCCCTGCATGCGTCATCTGTAATAGGAGTTGTGAAAGTCTCTCCTGGTTGGGATTCACTCTTTCCAAAGTCTTTGTCATTTCAATTTGTCCCCTGCGCATATTTTCTTGTTTTTCCTTTAGATGATGTATGAGGGTACTTTGTGTCTAATTTATGGAGTGTTATAACTCCTTGGCGAAACCTGCTAGAATCTGTGGCTCATTATCCTCACCTAAACCCTCCATCTTTGCCTTTGTTTCACCTATCTGCTTCCTGCTTCTACTCATGTAGATACCACTAAAATTTTGCATGCTCTAATCTCCACAAGCTTGGAGGATCAATGCTCTGATACCACTGTAATGTTCCCAATCCAAAAACATTTCTTGGAACACTAACTCCTCATTGTGTGTTATGTTTTCTTATGTGTTTGCAAGTTTACTCATGGAGTGGGTTTATTTGATGTCGATTAAGAAATGGAACAATATATATGAATCATATAACATAAACAAGACAAGATACAATAAAGACACCATTATAGGACCAATAATTTCAGATCTGGCCTTTATTTAGATAGTAGATAGACCCTTGAACAAGAGATCTGCAGATCTAGAAGAGAACCCCAATAATATCAAAGATGGGTTGTCTGTCGGTACAATAATAAGAAATACAATGATAATATCATCAAAAAGGTTTTCTGAGAAGAATATCCAAGTCTCCAAAGTCCAACAACTATAAGAGAAGAGTGAAGAGATGAGACCCTGATCCAATATATTGCAGAACCCCTCCAACTGGTTGAGTTGTGCACTGCCCTAACTGTTGATGAACCCCTAAGTTTTGGCCCTCCTCTTCCTGTGCTCCAAATGCCTTTAAAATTTCTCGGAATGTAAATCGGGCTAGCAGAATCCCCTTGACAAAGTTTCAATATGAAAGATGGATTTATGCCCCTCCAACTGAGCAAACCCTCAATTGGTTTGTGCCCCCTGGTTCACTGAATCACCTGGATTCCATCCTCCCCTCTAGGAGCCTCCAACTGCCACCAAAATATCTAGAATGATATATCGTGCCAATGCAAACAAGATGGTGAAATATCAAGATGATCTATGAATATCTGGGCCACCCAATAAAAGAAACCACTTCTTGCAGTGCACCCCTCTCTCCTCCAAGTGGTGCCAAAATCCAGGAAATAAATTGTTGGGATAACCTCCTCCAATATAGAATAAAAATGATTCTAGGGACCATACGAAGAAAAAATAGAGGCTCCTTTTCCCAAAAACTCCCTCCCATCCTCAAATCGAGCTAAACTCCTCAATGTGGTGCACCCTCCTTGCGGAAAACCTCGCAGGTTGCGTGCTATCTTGCCTCTTCCACTAGATCAGACCCCTGCAACACTGTAGAATGGTGTGGGAGGATTATTTCACCTCTGGGACCAAGCTTGGATCAAGGAAGGTAGAATATTTCACCACTGAGTTGATCTCTAGGGTTTTAGACTCAAAACCCTCAAAATCGCTTGCGTTGAAGAGCTCCAATGAAAAATATGATAATAATACATAATGCCTTAGAAGTGTTCCCTTCCCTTTCTTTTATAGCTCCATTCTATTCACATTTTGAGTTAATTAACCCCGAGGGTTAACTCTTAACTTAACTCACCTTTTATTTTCTTTTGTTGAGTTACCCATGATGCATGAGACTATAGTCTAGTGGGGATGGCTAGACTACTGAGTCTCTCTGGACCTCTTCATCAAGAGGTGGGGGACATTACATCTTGACAGTTTTCCATGAATTTTCCTATCAACCTGCTAAATGCATGGTCCATGGCCCTCTAGAATGTGGCTCCATCATTCTTCAAACCAAAGGGAATCCTAACATATGCATACGTCTCTGAAGGTGTTATGAATGTTGTCTTTTCTTTGTCTTCCTCGGCAACCAAGACTTTATTATATCTAGAAAAAGAATACAACATAGACATACAGGCTGATCCCATGACTTGTTTGTTAGGTAAAGGATAGTTATCCCTTACGCTTGCTTTGTTAATATCCCTGAAATATACACACATTTGGATTTCCTTGGTCTTGTTTCTTATTATCACGGGATTTGAAATCCAGCCAGAATGTCTAATGGGATATATTATTCCATCCTTCTTTAAATTCTCCAATTCAATCTTTACCAGAGGTTTCAATTTGGGGTTCATCATCCTTATTTTTCCTTGACAGCCTTTGATTCTTCTCTCAAAGGAATGATGTGTTGGAATATTGCTTTATCATAAGATTCCAAATCATCATAGGTCCATGCGAACACATCAAGATATTCTTTAAAAAATGCCATATATTGATCAACTTCCTTAATGGTACAATCAACTCCCAAATTGACATATTTTGGGGAACTGTGAGTTCCAATATTGACTTTCCTTGTTTCTTGCACTTTTCGAAGTGAAATTTCTTCCAGGAGTTTCTTAGCTTGATTATCCTTCGTAAAAAGAGACTCATATTGTATGCAATCTTTCGGAACAACAAACATGTGATTTTCTTCATCATCATCATTCAACAAAACAATTTCCGACTCTTCATCATTCTTGAACACTTGCAAATACTTTGGGTTATCAGGTACATAGGGTCAAAATACTCTTTCTACTTGGAAATATGTTTTTCTTTGTATATCATATGGGTTTGACAATGATGCCGCTAGAGCCAATGAATCTGCCTTCTGATTCTTGTCCCTTGGAATGAAAGAAATGTTGAAAGAAATTAAAGTTTCCATCAATTCGTTAACTCTTTTGAAATATAAATTGAGTCTTTCTTTATTGATTTTATATGTCTGGGTGACCTGATTAATCACCAACTCGAAGTCATCATTCACAATTAGATGTTCTATCTTCATTTCTTGCGCAATAATTATCCCCTAAATCAAAGCCTTGTATTCTGCCTCATTATTAGTAAATGCAAATTCTAGTAAGATAGCATGTGGATGAATAATCTTACTTGGACTCACAAGGACAATTCCAACTCCACTCCTGGACCTTCAACAAGCTCCATTGAATGACATCCTCCAATAACCTTCAAACGGATACTCTTGATTCTCCTTGTC
The DNA here is from genome assembly GCA_032191745.1 of Picea mariana. Lineage (NCBI taxonomy): Eukaryota > Viridiplantae > Streptophyta > Pinopsida > Pinales > Pinaceae > Picea > Picea mariana. The sequence goes on along the minus strand of JASDQU010372073.1, from coordinate 44,072 downwards.
TTGAACTTTCTCTAGGCTTTCACTATGTTCCATGTCTAGGATAGCATAATTTCCAATCTCAGCGTATATATATTATTCCATTAACTCATTATCTTTATTTTTTAAAGAGAAGGGTTTCCTTGGTTCACGACACACCTTAATCATTTCTCCTTATTTTCCTGGCAGCATCATGCAACTTCCATCGTTCATTATGTATCCCCCAATCATGGATGACCAATCTCTTCCCAGCACAACTCCATATGTCAGAGGAATATCTAGCACAATAATATTGAAAATTACACTAATATGTGGGGGCACTGTGATCCAAGCATAAAATTCCTTGATTTCTCCATAAGCTAGCACTTTTATAGAATCAATTGCATATATACTTTCACCAGTCTCATAATATATGGTACAACTCATTCCCAATGCCTCCATGACCTCCAGTGGCATGTTGTTATTTTTCGTGCCAGTGTCAACTAAACAATTATGAAGTGCAACATCATGATTTTCAATTGAAATGTAAAAGGGAGGAATTTTACCTCTCAGTTTGGTGGTTGATTGGCTCTAGCTTTGTTTCAGACTAGTAACAACTTCTTCTTCTTTTTCAGACAGGTCATCCAATAATCTCAAAAAAAATTCCCTTTGTTGGGTAATCTTCACCACTTCTGTAAAAGGCGGAGTTATCCTTAATTTAATTAGGTCCTCTACAACATTGTATGTCATCTGAGTGGATTTTGACATCATGTGTTGCTTCTTATTACCAACGTTGTCCGTCATTTTCTCACTTTCTCTTTTCTCATTCTTTTTTTCTTTATCTTTTTGGTTTTATTTTTCAAATTCATTTTTATTCTTGGATTTATTTACAAAGCCTCTTGTCTGGGCGACATTTTCTTGCAAGTTGGGATCATTGTCTCCCTCTTCAAATATATACATGGACGTCTCACATCCTTCCATATGTATAGTTTTAGAGCTTTCATCAGGTGAATAATAGTTCTCTTTATCAACCATTTTCTCATCATATACATCATCCAGAACAACTGCATTGGGAGTAGGTTTCATGGGAACCCTTGGCCTTTGCATATTATCCATGTTTTCAAACCTCACTATGTTTTCTTGGGGAGGGTTCCTTCTTTTCTATGGAACCGACACTCTCATATTTTCCACATAATTATCCCCCCTTCTTAATATGGTTATCTCATTCTGCATTTTCTAGATAGTTCTATTCATTTCTGCAATTTCAATTCTCTTCTTAGTTTCTTGTGCCACCATAGGGTCTACCTTCACATTTGGTATGGTTCCCTTGAAAAATCCTCCTCCAATATTTTTTATTTTGAGCCAGTAGTGGATTGAATTCTTTGTTCTTTCTTGAATTGGAGGCTCCTTTATTATCAATACTTAATCATCCCAGTTGCCTTTGTACTTTTCCCAGTATAATGTCAAGGTTGACACTCATTTCAATCATAATTTCTTCCATCTCCATGGCTTTAGTCATTTCTTCCTCCAAGGTATCCATCTGGGATGTTCTGATAGCATATTTCACATTCGGGGCCATTTCATTCTTATAACAACCAAGTACGACTAGATCATTCGTTCTTTCATCTTCTGGAATATTACTCAAGGTCTCATTGAACCTGAGATTAAAATCTTGTATTCTTTCATTCTTCCTCCAACCAATCGGGGTGAAATCGGTGAGAAGGGTATGATAAGCAATTGGAGGGGCGAACATAGTCAGGAACATGGATCCAAGGTCATTAAATGAGCGAATTGATCTACTGAATAATTTTGTATACCGTTCATACACTCTTTCTGAGAATGTTTGCAGAAATAACCTCACCATGACATCATCATACTCAACACGGTGAAAATCAAAAACATCAAGAAATAAGTGAAGGTGCCTCTTTGCATCGATTGCTCCGTCTCCAGAAAATTCCTTCAAGGTACCCTTAGGGATAATAGGGAGATCATGTTGCTTGCCTAGAATAGGGGAATCTCTTATTCTTCTTCAACTTTCAAACCTTAGGTTTTCTTGATTTCTTGCAGCATCTCTTCCACCTCCTTGTCTCTCCTCATGTGGTTCTTCTCGTGGTTGTTCATTTATTTCTACCATATCCAGAGAGATTCCAAGAATATGATTTCCACTTTTTAGAATATGGAGTTGTTTTCTTTTACTTCTGGTAATCAGTCCTTTGTATTCATCCAGTTTCAATCTTGACCTTGTCCTTGTCCTTGTGCCGCTCTATCTATCCTTCGGTTTCTTCAGTCTTTTCACTCATCTCTCCTCTGTCTCTGGAGGATTTCTCTTTATTCTTCTTGGACTAAGATCTATCGGGACCTTTCTAATTCTTCATAGGTATCATTTGTTGTTATTTCCAGATTGTATAGTTGAGGTAATATGATTCCCTAATTGTTCAATCTAATTTCCAGGTGGGGCTGATCATCCTGGTGAAAAGTCATATATTTAAAAAAAAAAACTAGACCAGGTTCCAAATTTCAGTTCATTCCCCAATATGGTCGCCAAAAATGTTGACTCTTGAGTCTGTTAGGACCGAAACAACAACCAAACAAGGATGTAAATCCCCCTGCATTTTTATAGAGGTGGTACTCCTCTTTACCTTAAGATTTTGTTGGGACTCTATGTCTTTAGAATAAAGGACTTTGCAGAAGGTTGTCGTGGTAATCAAAGAAATATAAATATAGCAATAAAAATAAAAGGAAAATGTTTTGTTTTCTATTTTAGAGAAATTTCTCGAGAAAGGACCAGGAACCACGCACTTTCAGACATTTAAAGCAAATAAGCAAAATTTCCTCCAATCCATCATAGTTTAAAATAAATATTTATGATCACAAAAAATAAAAAAGAAGATGATCTGCGTGCATAAGATAACTTTAACAGAGTGGACACATGGGAATATCAAATAAAGATAACAATAGATCAATCTCAAATACTTTATACTCAAAACTTAGAGTTACAAAGCACAGTCGAAACTAATCTTGAAATAGCTTTCTTGAAATTTCTAAAATATATATAGTCTGTTAGATATTCTTTGAAATTTAAAATGTGTTTGTCTTAAAGACTGGGATTGGGGCTCCCACGGACCATAAATCAAATACACAAAAGAATTAATCTTGTAGAAGGAAAATGATGGGTGGTAAAAGAAAAACAAGACCTGGAAAGAAGAAAAGAGAAGTTATCAGACTTCGTTTAAACCTTTCTATTCAAAGAAGTGGAGTAACTGGATGAAGGAATTGATAAAGAAAGAAAGATGTGATCAACATAAACTAACTATGATGGTATCTCATGTATTTACTTGCTTGTTGGTGTCCTTTATTGTCTTTATTAACTTTTACAAGAACCATCTCAATTGTTTCTTTCCCCTTGTCGGTAAATCTATCGATTGCTTTCTTGAACCATTCTTTAATATAAATTTTCATTGGTGCCACATTTATCTCGTGCCGGATTTTGATGTTGAATAGCTCTCCCTCCAAGTCTCGTGACTTGAGAGAAATACTATGTAATGCTTCTTCAATATATTGATTCTTCACGGAGTAGTCGACTAGCCAATTTTCTATGTCCTCTTCACTATATTCTAGTATACCGTAAAACTTTTCAACTGACAACCCTTTAAAAATCTCAACTTGTTCATCAAATTATTTCTTTGTATCAATCAAATACTTGAGGGACACACCTTGCGTGCACAATTTCATATGTCTAGATCACTTCTTTTTTAGCAAGAGGAGATGAATAGTAAGAATATGCTCTGAACCACTAAAATTTCTAGTCTTCACACCCAAAAATATTCAAAGTATCACCGCATAACTGTTATCAAGTTTCTTTTTCCATAGGTTGTTGAGAGTGTTCTTTAACTTGATAATAATTCATAATGAATCATCTTAGAGAGATAACAATAATATAACCCTTGGCAATTCACGCTTTAATGCAATTTAATGAAAAATCTCCTCGATCCCTTCTATTATTAATGACTATATTTACGGAACCTGCATGATCAGTTATTAGCATTAAACCATAATTAAATGTGTATTGGGAAAATCACGAAGATGGTGGGGACAGATGAGAGAAATTTGAATTTGGGAACTTTTGTGAACCCGCTAACCCAGGAACCTGCAAAACCGCAGTTGTGAACGATCAGAAATAGGCTAAGTGTTGCACTATGGTCGATCGAACTCAATACAGGAGAAATGAGATACTTAGGGGCTTGGTACCCACAAAAATTTTGACAGTCATAATGTAAATCACGGGTCTTTGGGTGCAAAATGGATATCGTGGAACTTGGAATATGAAGGCTTGAACCCGCAAACCCGCAATTGCAAAAAAAAGTTAAGTACATAACAACGTGGTGGTGGGTCAAACTCATGATATGGGAATATGGATGGAGGTGAAGATCTGCGAGACTTCCAACCCGTGAACCCACCATTTTTTGAAAAATGACTAAGTATAGTAACTAGAAAGGGAAACGAGAAGGGAGAAAAGAAAAGGGGAATGAGGGTAGATATAGAAGAGGGAAAATAAATGGGAAAATAGAAGTTGGGAAAATAGAAAGGGGAGGGAAATTTAGGAAGCGATAATTGATATCAACAAGAGGATAAAGATGAATTAGAAATAAATTGTAGACAAAGGATACAACTTTTCAATCTATTCACATGTTGAACAACCAACGCTTCATGGAAATAACACTGCCATATAATATTTCTCTTTAAAACATCGATGCATGAAAAATGAGATTTGTGGTGCCAAGTAAACCAACCTGTATTTAACACATGGTCATATATTATTGTCCACTCAAATGGCTAATCCCCTCAAAATTTTGTATTCCTTGTCTATTAAATTCATCTACAAGTAGAGTCTTWTTATTGMAATTCAATAATTTCTCACAACGTGCCCCCTATGGTATGGCACATAAAAAAAAATATTTTGTAAATGTTCAAATACATATTAGTAATATCAAGAAAAATTGTCCAATTGATAAGTGGATCGATTTTTAAATTTCAACAATTTTTATTAATGAGACAATAATAATGATGAGAATATAATAATGAAAAAATATTAAATATAGACATGCACAAGGGTTGTAATAATAATGAAAAAATATTAAATATAGACATGAACAAGGTTAATCCTTGAGGTTTCCATTTAATGAGACAATAATAATGATGATATTATAATAATGAAAAAATATTAAATATAGACATGTACAAGGCCTATAATCCTTGAGACTAGCATTCTAAGATCATTGCGAGGAGAAGACAGACGCTACAATAATATTGTGTTGGTGAAATAAAGCACTCATTGGAGCACTCTTTTCTCAATTATATGAATAAATATGTGGTTGGAGTTGTCTATGGAGAGTGACAATTAGAGCATCTGAATCCTCGAAGAACAAGTTCCAACATTGACCTTTATTGTATCCCTCCAACAGAACCGAATGACTAACATTAGTGAATCATCTAGTTATCTAGAAAGAAATATGTAATACCAAACAAACATAACAATATCACGCTCCAAAATAAATTTTCTTCCCACATTTCTAAACCCTAGAAGCAGTGATTTTTACTATATGACTCCATCGGAAATGAATGACAACCATTCAAAAATATTCTAGTTCTTTAGAAGGAAATATGCAAGAGTAGGCGAATAGAGCAATATCAAGCTCCAAAATAAATTTCCTTCCCCAATTTCTAAACCCTCAAAATCTATTCACTCGTTGAATGAAATCATGGAAATTTATAGGGTTATGAACATGTGATTGCAATAACTCCAGAGGGAAAATCTTGAATTAATTTGAATTTAATTTGAATTTATTGAGTAGAGATTGAATTCCGAATTGGGTTTTCACAGCATACAATATCTAATTTTCACACCTCATCTAGATTCGGGTGAGAGGCATTATCCTTAATTCTATGAGACATGGTGCCAAAAAGTCTGGGCTTAAAGACTTCAAACCTGTGGACGATGAAATGCTCAGGAAACACTAACACATGATGGAAATCCAACACATAATTCACACTAAACCTACAACAACCAAAATTCTATGACTTCAAACCCATAGAAAAACAAAAAGGCAATATTACCACAGAGAATTCACAAGGGGTTAAAATCCTAAATCATTATACACCATACAGTCCCAACCTAAATAGGTTATCACTATAAACCATAAACAGTAAATCATAAACCTAAACATGATGTGTTTTGTGTCTCCAAATGATGAGAAATGACTACATATTGGATTGATACCTTGAGCATATATGCAGGCTCATCTATTGGATTCAATTATTCCCTTTAAAATCATAAGCATATTTGGTGTCCTAGTTATATATCCCATTGGGAAAGAAGAAATTGTAGCAGACCTTAAGGTCTTCACCAAAGGTGAGAGTTCCATCAAAAAACTATAAGAGCTTGGAAGAGAGCCTACTTTCTTTATGGGTCTCCATGAACATGAAAAAACTAGCATGATTACATCCATGGTTAATTATTTATGTTAAGATGTGTATTATTTGGAGCTTCTTGAAATCCATACAAAACCATACTTAAAGGAAATTATTAATCAAGACCACCAAGTCTATTATTCTTATTGGGGATATTGATTGTTCACTTTATCTTGAAAAGTATCAAAAACTTCATGGCATATTGGATGTTATAGCATAAATCCTAATGCACATATACAATGATAACAACAATCATTTAACCTTCTCCATATCTTGCTTAAAAAGATCCCACCTAGGGATTAAAAAATGTTTCTTAAATCATTCAAGGCTGCAAATGATACATCCAATGGATCTTGGGCTTGGAATGAGGCATATGAAAAGAAATATTTGGGGACATTCTCAAAATGTTTGACAAGCAAAGTAACATCATATGATAATGTTGCCAGAAACAAGAATAGTGTGAAAGAGTGTGATAGATAAAGATACACAACATCATGACATTGGATTGATCAATATGAAGAACATAGTGATAATGTAATGATGTAGAAAAATGGATGAACATAATCACAATTCGTAGTGTGTTGTAGTCAGAATTTTAGGTTTTGTTATGTTGACAATGTCCATTTTGTCCTTGTCCATTACATTCACAAGCTCTTGAAATTGGTATTCAAGAAAGGTTTCCCAAAGCCATGGACTCAGAGCCTCATTATACCTAGTTTTTAAAGGACCCCTCAAATTATAGGACCATTATGATTAGCCCTCTTTTAGTTAAGTTATATGGAATTATTTTGGAAAACAAGATTATGATATGGTTAGAAACTCGTGGGAAAAAGGATAAAGGACAGGGTAGTTTTAGAAGCTATCATTCAACCATAAACCATCCAGTTACACTTAGGATCATTTTCGAGGAATGCCAAAGTAATAAAATCAATCTCCTATGCTGCTTAATTGACTTTAGGAAAAATTTTGACATTATGCCTAGTTATAACCTTTGGAATAGGTTAGAATAGCTAAAGGTTCTATTTGAGTTGAGGGTTGCTTCATTAAGTTTGTATGAGAATGTTATTGCTAAGTTCGGGAACACCAAGGGTTGGTTAGGAGAATTTAATCATAATATAGGAGTTAAGAAAGCTTGTCTACCATCCCCTATCCTTTTTGACATTTACATTGACAAGTTAGAGGCATGATTGGAAGAAGCATGGTGTGTTGGGACTACTTTAGGCGGAATAGACATCATCCATCTTCTTTATGCAAATGATGTTGTTCTTATGGAAAGGTTTCCTTATGATATTGCTAGGAAAGCAAGAATTCTCAAGGATTTCAATTCTAACACATGTATGCTAGTAAATATTAAGAAAACAAAAGTTATGACAATCAAATCCAAAAAGATCACTTATGAAAAAATTGTATGAAAATTGCAACCTAGAGGAATTTACTTCATTCAAATATCTTGGGTTCGACCTTCATGACAAGCTTAACTAAAACTATAGAATTGAGAAAATGATTAATGGATGTGGAGAGGCTTTTGGTCTTGAAATAACTATAGATTTATAGACTTTTGGTTGTGGGAAAAAAATAAACTCTTTGAGGCTCTTGTCGCTCCTAATATCTAATATGGACGTGAAATTTGGGCTATAACATATCAAGATAATTGTGGAGGAAGATCAAGAAAATCCAGGTGTTTTATAATTTATAACCTTAAAAATAAAAGCTAGAAAAATGTTAAATCTGGCTAAATCATTGGAGAATATAGGAGGAGGTCACTCTATATAATATCGATACCATTAAAATACTATCACATGTAAATTTAAGGAGAAATTGTGTTACAATAAATAACTAAAGGGAAAGAGAAAATTAAGATACTATAAAGAGGTCATTAACCCCGATCTAGAAAACCAAAAGTATACTTTTGTTTTAGCTAGCTCAAAGAAGAAAATCAATATTGCTAAAATAAGAACAAACTCTCATAAGATCCATAATGAAACAAAGATTTAGAAGATTCCTAAAATGTCCTAGAATGCAATAATTTGGCATCTTTGTGATACTAAAAAAGTGAAAGACAGAAACCACATTTTTTTAGCATGTCATGTGTCTACCCACAATATACCTTAGTTTCAAAATATTTGTAACTAGGGCATATTTTGAAACTAAGACTCCAAATATTTTATATCCGCCTCTTGTGTGAAATTCATGTGCTTTCACTTGACTCTTGGTTAGACTCCATCGTAGAGCATCCATATGTTACCACTAAGACTTTCGCGTATCTTCTACTGCATGAGTGCCCTTCTCTCTCTTGACCATGTTCGTTGGTCTTTCTAGACCTGCGGAGCGCCCATCGCAAGTTACTTCTGAAACCTCAGATTCAGTGCAACCTATGACATTCTTCCATCTTCACAAACTTTCATCCATCATCAACTCACTTTGTCTAGATGAGCTCTCCCTACCTACATCAGTACATCCTTCCCCATGGGAGCACAAGTTACATGCTAGGGTCTACTTGGCTCCTTGGGGAGGGAGCTCACCCTCCTTCCGTGGTTACTACCTCAGAACTCCAATCTGTGATTATGAGAGAAGTCACCTTACCTTACTTGGATAATTTTCCAATTCCTAGCTCGCTTAGTTATATAGGTGCGCACCCTTGCTTGGCGACGTGCCCATTCCAACTGACACACCCTTTTATCCGCAAGCCGATGTGCTCTATTTTTCCACTTTCACAACTTTATCTGACTCATCAACGGGTGTGCGTAGCTATCTCATGCGTTCTCCAACCCAATCGACATCAAATTATTCATTTCGCTAAGTCATGGGCACCCAGCTCGTCACCCTTCGATTAAACGCGCTCAACTTATGCCTTCGTTTTTTTCCTTTCCAAATCACATCGCAAGGCATCCATCGCATGTCTTGGGTGCTCATCTTGCTTGGTCAACATGTCTTATGGATGGGGCACCCAAAGATCCCATGGGTGCCCATCCTTTGTTTTGCATCCATCAAGTCATCCCTTATGTGTTATGTTGGGTATGCATGCCTTAGTCACACCCAACTTCACCAACCTTTTGCTTCTTCGATGGGGTGCTCGTGTCTTCATCGCATGCCCACCCAACCGACTCTTCAATCAAGTCACCACTTAACCTCTGTCACAATTCACCTCGGTGAATTCATACTTGGCACAACGTCGCACACCCAAGTAACCCAAATTCACTTAATATAACTGAGAGTTCTCTAACTTGCCCATTTCGCATGTCTTGGCTCATGGGGGCAGCGTGCGCGCCCAGGTCAAGTCCTAGGATGTGACATACTCCCTCACTCAAATCCATTTTCACTCGACAATATCAATGTACTTCATATGTTGTGATCATCGATGACAAACATTCACTACTCTATTGTGATCACAAGTTCTTTTGCAACCTCAACCAGAATAGAAAATTGTCTAAGTGTTGAACCTTCGTAACTTTCATTGCACCCATACTTCAACCATTCCTCTTATGCATCTATGTATTGCGCACCCCAATTCATGTACTAATTGGGTAATTACTCCAACCGTCGCGCACAAGTCCTGATATGTACTTCCTCATGTCAAAACTTAGTTATTTCGGTTTGCATGATTATCACCTTGTCCAACCCAAAAACATGAAATAAAGATCACACTTGTCTCTTCATTGTTGTCCAATTATGTCATGAATTTCTTCCACAACAACCAAGTGTTGCACCAATAGATCGTTGTTCCTGAAGTCTGACCCCATTGCCATGTTGTTGTGCATTAGATTGTGCAAGTGTCGATTAGTTGGATGGTCGGTCCAACCATCATTGCTTGTACGATGGCACACCTCCATGTCAAATTGATCTCCTCCCATCCACAACTTGACTCGTCCATCCAACTCTCACCAAGGCATCTTCCTTGCCCCGTTGTGCTGCATTGTTTCCCCAAAATGAAATCTTCCTTCATTTCTATTGCGAAAGATGTTGTCACTTCCACCAATCGTCACACCCAACTCATCTCATATCCAAGTTATTCGAAAACTCAAGGAGATCACTGCATGGATGCCACCCATACAACCAACTGAATTCACTTTCTTTGCTCCTCATATATACTGTAGGGCGCTCATGTCTACCTCATCATTTTTGCAACCATGCCCCTCATGGAATCTTGGTTTTCTTGATGAGTCTTTCCAAGGAAATCATGAGCCTAGCTTCATCGATCAACCTCCCATCTTCTTCATCATTTGTCCATGAAACGTCTAAGTGTACTGGTTTCTCACATCCAACAGTCACCTCTGCAATACTTCTTCCTTTGTGCTTCATTTCATTCTCCCTATGTGATGCTCTGATCTGTAATCCCACAACATCCTTCACAAGATTCTTTCAAGTGTTGAGTTATGTCTGCATGAGCTCAACAATTTCCCAAGTGTATTCAAGTCGAAGGGACCACCCAAGGAATTTTTCACCTATTGTACATCTGTGCCAATACGTCTATCAATCAACAACTATGGATCAATCTGCACTAGCCAAGTTCCCCAAGAATGTTCGTGCACCTGATGTCCCATACCACTAGCAACCCGATGTCCCATACCACCGACAAACACCCTCAAATCTCTTGTTGCATATCTTTCCCATTGTAGTTATTGACAGATTTCTTGAACGACTCCCTTGTTGTCTCTTTTGTCTTTCTTGAAACGAAACCTCATTCCTTTTTCCATTGGTCCCTTCCTTGGTTATATTCCCAAATAAGGTCGTTTCTCCATCAATGACTTGCTTGCAGAATATTTCCATGATCTGTTCATGAAATAGGCCAAGTCTGCACACTTCAAACTTCATCTAAGTCCCAAGATTCTCATGCTCCCAGATCGATTTCCTCTCATCATCCTATCTATTCTTTTGGTTGCCTCACACTAACCCTGTAGAGATGTCTTGGTGAGGTGCACACAAGACAATATGCACAAGCCTCCAACAGAAACATTGCAATGTACGGAATCCATCTAAGTCATTCCTCATGGCTCCCAACTGAACCCATCTTCCATTCTTTCGTTTGTCATCTTCGTGCCCTACAATGCCTCAGCACCATGCACATCAATCGATTGTCAAGTCTCCTACTATTAACCGACATCCATCTGAAAGTTGTGATCCTCAATTGTAACCCAATTGACCCAACTTGTTTTCAATATTGCATGGAACGAAGTTGGCACGATGAAAAATGTATCCAGCTGCGATCCAAACCATGCAATCAATTGAACCTTCCTTCTCCATCTGTTATCTTCATGCCCTATAATTTCTTCGCACCAAGACACCATGCACAAATATTAGTAGTGCATGGCACAAAGTTTTCATGGTAGAAATTGTGCTCAGTTTTCTATCCTACGACCAAACTTCATTCTTCCATCCCAAGTCATGAAGGTGACCCATCTCACCGACTGCTCTTGAACTTATGTGATTAGTGTTGGAACTATACAATGGTTCTTCCTTCGTCACCAAAAAATTACCTTCACAATCACCAATTTCTCAACAAACCCAAACTGACCCTTCTCAGTTGCTTGAGTTTATGCGCTCTAATACCATCTGTCACAGAAGTGACAATGGTGAAGAGCTTCACCAACTCTTCAAAATCACTTTTACAATCTTATGTTAAGATTGCTCCGATACCATCTATCATGGAAGTGTAAGTGTTGAAGAGCTTCATCGATCCTTCTCTAACTCAGAATAAAATCATATTTGATACCATCTATCATAGCCCTGGAGAGCCTTTGGTCAGGTGGTGGAATCACTCGACGCTCCCAGTCACCGTGAGACACTGCAATCTTTCATTTGATAGAAAATATACACCAAACTACTTAATATGGACTACACCTTACTTCATTACATCTTCTTTTATTACTTATGTTATGTTTGTGTTATCCTATACTTAGCTTCAAAAGTAGAAAGAAACCATTCATGCAAAGTAACAATAAGAAATGTACAAGTGGGTGGCCAAACTGACCTAACACCCATTTCTTTATAATCTTCCAAAGAATTGAGCCACAACTCTTGTTAAAACAAAATAATAAACATAGAGCACATGGCTCAATAATAATTGGCCTCTTTGTGGTTCTTCTCCCTGACTCATCATCGTCGCATACCTTCCATCATGTTGAATGCATCTTCTCACTTTCCCATCTTTTGTTCACAACCTTCCCTGCTACTCTGTGATCAAATATACCTCTTGCCAAGTCTATGCGCCCTTCATGTGCTTGCACTTGACTCTTGGTTAGACTCCATCGCAGAGTGCCCATATGTCACCACTAAGACTTTCGCGGATCTTCTACTACATGAGCTCCCTTCTCTGCCTTGACCGTCTTTGTTGGTCTTGCCAGACCTACGAAGCACCCATCGCAAGTTACTTTCGCAGCCTCGGATTTGGTGCGACCTATGACAATCTTCCATCTTCACAAACTTTCATCCATGGCCAACTCCCTTCATCTAGATGAGCTCGCCCTACCTACCTCAGTACAGCCTTCCCCAAGGAAACACTAGTTACCCTCCAAGGTCTACTTAGCTCCTTGGGGAGAGAGCTTTTCCTGCTTCCTTGGTTGATGCCTTAGAACTCCAATCTGCGATTATGAGAGAAGTCACCTTGCCTTCCTTGGATGATTTTCCAATTCCTATCTTGCTTATTTATATAGGAATGCGCCCTTGCTCAGTGACGTGCCCATTCCAACCAATGCACCCCTTTATCCGCAAGTCAGCTCGCTTTGTTTGTCCACTTTTGCAACTTTATCCAACTCATCAATGAGCATGCGCCCCTATCTCGTGCGTGCTCCAACCCAGCCGATGTCAACTTCTTCATTTCGCTAAGTCATGGACTCCCAACTCATCACCCTTCGGTTAAACGCGCTCAACTTGTGCCTTC
>JASDQU010372073.1:18719-30491 GCA_032191745.1 Picea mariana | reverse complement strand
AAAAAAGAAGTTGGGAAAATAGAAAGGGGAGGGAAATTTCAGAAGTGATAATTGATATCAACAAGAGGATAAAGATGAATTAGAAATAAATTGTCGAGGAAGGATACAACTTTTCAATCTATTCACATGTTGAACAACCAACGCTTCATGGAAATAACACTGCCATATAATATTTATCTTTAAAACATCGATGCATGAAAAATGAGATTTGTGGTGCCAAGTAAACCGATCTGTATCTAGGACATGGTCATATATTATTGTCCACTCAAATGGCTAATCCCCTCAAAATTTTGTATTCCTTGTCTATTAAATTCATCTACAAGTAGAGTCTTTTTATTGCAATTCAATAATTTCTCACAACGTGCCCCCTATGGTATGGCACATAAAAAAAAATATTTTGTAAATGTTCAAATACATTTTAGTAATATCAAGAAAAATCGTCCAATTGATAAGTGGATCGATTTTTATTAATAAGACAATAATAATGATGAGATTATAATAATGAAAAAATATTAAATATAGACATGCACAAGGGTTATAATAATAATGAAAAAATATTAAATATAGACATGAACAAGGCTAATCCTTGAGGTTTCCATTTAATGAGACAATAATGATGATGATATTATAATAATGAAAAAATATTAAATATAGACATGTACAAGGCCTATAATCCTTGAGACTTCCATTCTAAGATCACCGTGAAGAGAAGTAAGATGCTACAATAATATTGTGTTGGTGAAATAAAGCACTCATTGGAGCACTCTTTTCTCAATTATATGAATAAATATGTGGTTGGAGTTGTCTATGGAGAGTGACATTTAGAGCATCTGAATCCTCGAAGAACAAGTTCCAACATTGACCTTTACTGTATGCCTCCAACAGAACCAAATGACTAACATTAGTGAATCATCCAGTTATCTAGAAAGAAATATGTAATACCAAACAAACTTAACAATATCACGCTCCAAAATAAATCTCCTTCCCACATTTCTAAACCCTAGAAGAAGTGATTTTTACTATATGACTCCATCGGAAATGAATGACAACCATTCAAAAATATTCTAGTTCTTTAGAAGGAAATATGCAAGAGTAGGCGAATAGAGCAATATCAAGCTCCAAAATAAATTCCCTTCCCCAATTTCTAAACCCTAAAACTCTATTCACTCGTTGAATGAAATCATGGAAATTTATAGGGTTATGAACATGTGATTGCAACAAACTATGAAGGGAAAATCTTGAATTAATTTGAATTTAATTTGACTTTATTGAGTAGAGATTGAATTTCGAATTGGGTTTTCACAGCATATAATATCTAATTTTCACACCTCATCTAGATTCGGGTGAGAGGCATTATCCTTAATTCTATGAGACATGGTGTCAAAAAGTCTAGACTTAAAGACTTCAAACCTGTGGACGATGAAATGCTCAGGAAACACTAACACATGATGGAAATCCAACACATAATTCACACTAAACCTACAACAACCAAAATTCTACGACTTCAGACCTATAGAAAAAAATAAATAAAAGGCAATAAAACCACAGAGAATTCACAAGGGGTTAAAATCCTAAATTATTATACACCATACAGTGACAACCTAAATAGGTTATCACTATAAACCATAAACTGTAAATCATAAACCTAAACATGATGTGTTTTGTGTCTCCAAATGATGAGAAATGGCTACATATTGGACTGATACCTTGATCATATATGCAGGCTCATCTATTGGAATCAATTATTCCCTTTAAAATCAGAAACATATTTGGTGTGCTAGTTATATATCCCATTGGGAAAGAAGAAATTGTAGCAGACCTTAAGGTCTTCACCAAAGGTGAGAGTTCCATCAAAAAACTATAAGAGCTTGGAAGAGAGCCTACTTTCTTTATGGGTCTCCATGAACATGAAAAATCTAGCATGATTACATCCATGGTTAATTATTTATGTTAAGATGCATATGATTTGGAGCTTCTTGAGATCCATATAAAACCATACTTACAGGAAATTATTAATCAAGACCACCAAGTCTATTATTCTTATTGGGGATATTGATTGTTCACTTTATCTTGAAAAGCATGAAACACTTCATGGCACATTGGATGTTATAGCATAAACCCTAATGCACATATACAATGATAACAACAATCATCTCACCTTCTCCATATCTTGCTTAAAAATATCCCACCTAGGGATTAAAAAATGTTTCTCAAATCATTCAAGGCTGCAAATGATACATCCAATGGACCTTGGGCTTGGAATGAGGCATATGAAAAGAAATATTTGGGGACAGTCTCAAAATGTTTGACAAGCAAAGTAACATCATATGATAATGTTGCTAGAAACAAGAATAGTGTGAAAGAGTGTGATAGATAAAGATACACAACATCATGACATGGGATTGATCAATATGAAGAACATAGTGATAATTTAATGATGTAGAAAAATGGATGAACATAATCACAATTTGTAGTGTGTTGTAGTCATAATTTTAGGTTTTGTTATGTTGACAATGTCCATTTTGTCCTTACCCATTACATTCACAAGCTCTTGAAATTGGTATTCAAGCAAGGTTTCCCAAAGCCATGGACTCAAAGCCTCATTATACCTAGTTTTTAAAGTGAGAAGAAAAATAACCCCTCAAATTATAGGACCATTATGGTTAGCCCTCTTTTAGTTAAGTGATATGGAATTATTTTGGAAAACAAGATTATGATATGGTTAGAAACTCGTGGGAAAAAGGATAAAGGAAAGGGTAGTTTTAGAAGCTATCATTCAACCATAAACCATCCAGTTACGTTTAGGATCATTTTCGAGGAATGCCAAAGTAATAAAATCAATCTCCTATGTTTCTTAATTGACTATAGGAAAACTTTTGACATTATGCCTAGTTATAACCTTTGGAATAGGTTAGAATAGCTAAAGGTTCTATTTGAATTGAGGGTTGCTTCATTAAGGTTGTATGAGAATGTTATTGCTAAGTTCGGTAACACCAAGGGTTGGTTAGGAGAATTTAATCGTAATATAGGAGTTAAGAAAGCGTGTCTACCATCCCTTATCCTTTTTGGCATTTACATTAACAAGTTAGAGGCGTGATTGGAAGAAGCAAGGTGTGTTGGGACTACTTTAGGCGGAATAGACATCATCCATCTTCTTTATGCAAATGATGTTGTTCTTATGGAAAGGTTTCCTTATGATATTGATAGGAAAGCAAGAATTCTCAAGGATTTCAATTCTAACACATGTATGCTAGTAAATATTAACAAAACAAAAGTTATGACAATCAAATCCAAAAAGATCACTTATGAAAAAATTGTATGAAAACTGCAACCTAGGGGAATTTACTTCATGCAAATATCTTGGATTCGACCTTCATGACAAGCTTAACTAAAACTGTAGCATTGAGAAAATGATTAATGGATGTGGAGAGGCTTTTGGTCTTGAAATAACTATAGATTTACAGACTTTTGGTTGTGGGAAAAAAATAAACTCCTCTTTGAGGCTCTTGTCGCTCCTACTATCTAATATGGACATGAAATTTGGGCTATAACATATCAAGATAATTGTGGAGGAAGATCAAGAAAATCCAGGTGTTTTATAATTTATAACCTTAAAAATAAAAGCTGGAAAAATGTTAAATCTAGCTAAATCATTGGAGAATATAGGAGGAGGTCACTCTATATAATATCGATACCATTAAAATACTATCACATATAAATTTAAGGAGAAATTGTGTTACAATAAAGAACTAAAGGAAAAGAGAAAATTAAGATACTATAAAGAGGTCATTAACCTCGATCTAGAAAACCAAAAGTATACTTTTGTTTTAGCTAGCTCAAAGAAGAAAATCAATATTGCTAAAATAAGAACAAACTCTCATAAGATCCATAGTGAAACAAAGATTTAGATGATTCTAAAATGTCCTAGAATGCAATAATTTGGCATCTTTGTGATACTAAAAAAGTGAAGGATAGAAACCACATTTTTTTAGCATGTCATGTGTCTACCCACAATATACCTTAGTTTCAAAATATTTGTAACTAGGGCATATTTTGAAACTAAGACTCCAAATATTTTTTATCTACCTCTTGCATGCCCTTCATGTGCTTTCACTTGACTCTTGGTTAGACTCCATCGCAGAGCACCCATATGTCACCACTAAGACTTTCCCATATCTTCTACTACATGAGTGCCCTTCTCTCTCTTGACCATCTTCGTTGGTCTTTCTAGACCTGCGGAGCACCCATTGTAAGTTACTTCTGAAACCTCAGATTCAGTGCAACCTATGAAATTCTACCATCTTCACAAACTTCCATCCATCGTCAACTCACTTTTTCTAGATGAGCTCTCCCTACCTGCATCAATACATCCTTCCCCATGGGAGCAAAAGTTACATGCTAGGTTCTACTTGGCTCCTTGGGGAGGGAGCTCGCCCTCCTTCCTTGGTTACTACCTCAGAACTCCAATCTATGATTATGAGAGAAGTCACCTTTCCTTACTTGGATAATTTTCCAATTCCTAGCTCGCTTAGTTATATAGGTGCACACCCTTGCTCGGTGGCATGCCCATTCTAACTGACACACCCTTTTATCCGCAAGTCGATGTGCTCTATTTTTCCACTTTCACAATTTTATCTGACTTGTCAATGGGTGCACGTCACTATCTCGTGTGTGCTCCAACCCATTCGACATCAACTTCTTCATTTCACTAAGTCATGGGAACCCAGCTCGTCACCCTTCGATTAAACGCGCTCAACTTATGCCTTCGTCCGTTTCCTTTCCCAATCACATCGCAAGGCATCCACCACATGTCTTGGGTGCTCATCTTGCTTGGTCAACCTGTCTTATGGATGGGGCACCCAAAGATCCCATGGGCGCCCATCCTTTGTTTTGCATCCATCAAGCCATCCCTTACGCATTATGTTGGGTATGCATGCCTTCGTCACACCCAACTTCACCAACCATTTGATTCTTCGATGGGGTGCTCATGTCTTCATCGCATGCCCACCCAACCGACTCTTCAATCAAGTCACCACTTAACCTCTGTCGCAATTCACCTCGGTGAATTCGTACTTGGCACCGCGTTGCGCACCCAAGTAACCCAACTTCACTTAATATAACTAAGCATTCGTTGACTTGCACATTTCGCATGTCTTGGCTCGTGGAGGCAACGTGCATGCCCAGTTCAAGTCCTAGGACATGGCATACTCTCACTCAAATCCATTTTCGCTCGACAATATCATTGTACTTCATATGTTGTGATCATTGATGACAAACGTTCACTGCTCTATTGCGATCACAAGTTATTTCGCAACCTCAACCAGAATAGAAAATTGTCTAAGTGTTGAACCTTCATGACTTTCCTTGCACCTGTACTTCAACCATTCCTCTTATGCATCTATATATTACACACCCCAATTCATGTACTAATTGGGTAATTACTCCAACCGTCGCGCACAAGTCCTGATATGTACTTCCTCATGTCAAAACTTAGTTATTTCGGTTTGCATTATTATCACCTTGTCCAACCCAAAAACATGAAATAAAGATCACACATGTCTCTTCATTGTTGTCCAATTATGTCATAAAGTTCTTCCACAACAACCAAGTGTTGCACCAACGGATCATTGTTCCTAAAGTCTGACCCCATTACCATGTTGTTGTGCATTAGCTTGTGCAAGTGTCAATTAGTTGGATGGTCAGTCCAACCATCATTTCTTGTACGATGGCACACCTCCATGTCAAATTGATCTCCTCCCATCCACAACTTGACTCATCCATGCAACTCTCACCAAGGTATCTTCCTTGCCCCGCTGCGCTACATTGTTTCCCCAAAACGAAATCTTCCTTCATTTCTATTGCGAAAGATGTTGTCACTTCCACCAATTATCACACCCAACTCGTCTCATATCCAAGTTATTCGAAAACTCAAGGAGATCATTGCATGGATGCCACCCATACAACCAACTGAATTCACTTTCTTTGCTCCTCCTATATACTATAGGGCGCTCATGTCTACCTCATCATTTTTGCAACCATGCCCCTCATGGAATCTTGGTTCGCTTGATGAGTCTTTCCAAGGAAAACATGAGCCTAGATTCATCGGTCAACCTCCCATCTTCCTCATCACTTTTCCATGAAACGTCTAAGTGTACTGGTTTTTCACATCCAACAGTCACCTCTGCAATACTTCTTCCTTTGTGCTTCGTTTCATTCTCCCTGTGTGATGCTCTGATCTATAATCCCACAACATCCTTCACAAGATTCTTGCAAGTGTTGAGTTCTATCTGCATGACCTCAACAATTTCCCAAGTGTATTCAAGTCGAAGGGACCACCCAAGGAATTTTGCACCTTTTGTACGTTTGTGCCAAAACGTCTATCAATCAGCAACTATGGATCAATCTTCACTAGCCAAGTTCCCCAAGAATGTTCGTGCACCTGATGTCCCATACCACTAGCAACCCGATGTCCCATACCACCAACAAACACCCTCAAATCTCTTGTTGCATATCTTTCCCAATGTAGTTATTGACAGATTTCTTGAACGACTCCCTTGTTGTCTCTTTTGTCTTTCTTGAAACGAAACCTCATTCATTTTTCCATTGGTCCCTTCCTTCGTTATATTCCCAAATAAGGTCATTGCTCCATGAATGACCTACTTGCACAATATTTCCATGATCTATTCATGAAATAGGCCAAGTTTGCACACTTCAAACTTCATCTAAGTCCCAAGCTTCTCATGCTCCCAGCTCAATTTACTCTCATCATCCTGTCTATGCTTTTGGTTGCCTCACACTAACCCTACAGAGATGTCTTGGTGAGGTGTGCACAAGACAATCTGCACAAGACTCCAACCGAAACATTGCAATGTACGAAATCCATCTAAGTCATTCCTCTTGGCTCCCAACTGAACCCATCTTCCATTCTTTCGTCTGTGATCTTCGTGCCCTACAATGCCTCGACACCATGCACATCAATCGATCGTCAAGTCTCCTACTATTAACCAACATCCATCTGAAATTTGTGATCCTCAATTGTAACCCAATTGACCCAACTTATTTTCAATAGTGCACGGAATGAAGTTGGCACGATGGAAAATGTATCCAGCTGCGATCTGAACCATGCATTCAATTGAACCTTCCTTCTCCATATGTTATCTTCATGCCCTATAATTTCTTCGCACCAAGACACCATGCACAAATATCAATAGTGCATGGCACAAAGTTTTCATGGTAGAAATTGTGCTCAGTTTTCTATCCTACGACCAAACTTCATTCTTCCATCCCAAGTCACGAAGGTGACCTAGCTCACCGAATTCTCTTGAACTTATGTGATCAGTGTTGGAACTATACAACGGTTCTTCCTCCGTCACCAAAAAATTACCTTCGCAATCACCAATTTCTCAACAAACCCAAACTGACCCTGCTCGGTTGCTTGAGTTTATGCACTCTAATACCATCTGTCATAGAAGTGACAATGGTGAAGAGCTTCACCAACTCTTCAAAATCACTTTTACAATCTTATATTAAGCCTGCTCTGATACCATCTATCATGTAAGTGTAAGTGTTGAAGAGCTTCATCAATCCTTCTCTAACTCAAACCAAAATCAGCTTTGATACCATCTGTCACAGCCCTGGAGAGCCTGCGATCGGGTGGTGGAATCACTCAATGCTCCCAGTCACCGTGAGACACCGCAATCATTCATTTGATAGCAAAGCTACACCAAACTACTTAATCTGGACTACACCTTACTTTATTACATCTTCTTTTATTACTTATGTTATGTTTGTGTTATCTTATACTTAGCTTCAAAAGTAGAAAGAAACCATTCATGCAAAGTAATAATAAGAAATGTACAAGTGGGTGGCAAAACCGACCTAACACCCATTTCTTTATAATCTTCCAAAGAACTGAGCCACAACTCTTGTTACAACAAAAGAATAAACATAGAGCACATGGCTCAATAATACTTGGCCTCTTTGTGGTTCTTCTCCCTGACTCATCATCGTCGCATACCTGCCATCATGTCAAATGCATCTTCTCACTTTCCCATCTTTTTTTCACAACCTTCCCTGCTACTCTGTGATCAAATCTACCTCTTGCCAAGTCTATGCGCCCTTCATGTGCTTACACTTGACTCTTGGTTAGACTCCATCGCAGAGTGCCCATATGTCACCACTAAGACTTTCGCGGATCTTCTACTACATGAGCACCCTTCTCTGCCTTGACCGTCTTTGTTGGTCTTGCCAGACCTACGGAGCACCCATCGCAAGTTACTTTCGCAGCCTCAGATTTGGTGCGATCTGTGACATTCTTCCATCTTCACAAACTTTCATCCATCACCAACTCCCTTCGTCTAGATGAGATCGCCCTACCTGCCTCAGTACATCCTTCCCCAAGGAAACACTAGTTACCCTCCAAGGTCTACTTAGCTCCTTGGGGAGAGAGCTTGCCCTGCTTCCTTGGTTGATGCCTTAGAACTCCAATATGCGATTATGAGAGAAGTCACCTTGACTTCCTTGGATGATTTTTCAATTCCTAGCTCGCTTATTTATATAGGCGTGCGCCCTTGCTTAGTGACGTGCCCATTCCAACCAATGCACCCCTTTATCCGCAAGTCGGTGAGCTTTGTTTGTCCACTTTCGCAACTTTATCCAACTCATCAACGAGCGTGCACCCCTATCTCATGTGTGCTCCAACCCAACCGATGTCAACTTCTTCATTTCACTAAGTCATGGATGCCCAACTCATCACCCTTCGGTTAAACGTGCTCAACTTGTGCCTTCGTCCATTTCCTTTCCCAATTGCATCGCAAGGCGTCTGTCACATGTCTTGGGCACTCATCTTTCTCGGTTGACCTGTCTCACCGATGGGGCACCCAAAGCTCCCGTGGGCACCCATCCTTGGTTTCGCATCCGTCAAGTCATCCCTTACGTACTTTGTTGGGCGCTCATGCCTTCATCCCACTCAACTTCACCAACCATTTGATTCTTCAGTGGGGCATCCGTGTCTTCATCGCACACCCACCCAATCGGCTCTTCGGTCAAGTCACCACTTAACCTTCATCGCAAGTCACCTCGGTGAAGTCGTACTTGGCACCACGTCGCGCACCCAAGTAACCCAACTTCACTTAAAATAACCAAGCATCCGTTGACTTGCCCGTTTCGCATGTCTTGGCTCGTGGAGGCAACGTGCGCGCCCAGTTCAAGTCCTAGGACGTGACAAAACCCCTGTGGACAAATTTTTATGGTGGGAGTTTCTATCAATTTGATGAACATATGACTTCTGTCAAAATTCAAACAAAATTTGGAAAAGAATTTCGATGACTTTGTCCACTTATTTAAAGAGTGCACACCAACTCATAAATAAATGAGACTCAATATTATTTTAGTATAGCCATCACCTCGCGGCAGGCAAATTTGCCATAGTTATAGTAAATCTTTGTTGAGAGTCCATTTGATTTCAAAGGGAGGGACAATGCTTGAATGTAGAATTGAATACAAGTGATGTGAAAACCACAATCAGAATAAGTTCATACAATATGTATTGCATACTTAGATCTTTGTTTTAAGTTTTACATTTTAAAATAAAAATAAAAAACTTTAAATGTTGATAGTTTTTTTCCCAGTCTATGGTGTTATCACAAAATTCCAAATAAATAATGAAAAAAACTGTTATGGATAAAGTTAGAGTAACTTAAAAAACTAAGTCAATCTTGGCTTAGCTCATTTGGTTAAGGTGTGGATTTTGGGGGTTGTCTAAATGTTCTACGAAATGGTTTTTTTCGTCGAAATCCAACAACATACATAAATCTACACAAAATGGATTCAGCACTAAGGCGTGGGTTTGTTTTGTTTGTTAGGTGACTGGAGTTCAATACTCCTCTGGTGTGTATAGTTGGGAGAAGACACTCAAAAGACTAACATTTCTAACCAAAAAAAACCTTAAAACAAATTAGATTTTTTTAAACAATTTATAAAAATGATTGGTGGAACTTTTGACATTTAATTTTAATTCACCTTAAAAGAATTCATATTATCATTATTTCAAAAAAAATTGGATAAAAGTGAAACTTTCCATGACCATAAAATATAACCTTAAAAGAATTCATATTATCATTATTTCAAAAAAATTGGATAAAAGTGAAACTTTCCATGACCATAAAATATAAATTTATTGAGAAATTTGAATTTGTCCACTTTTTAATTTACTGAAATTTTACTTAAAACAACCCGTTTTAAAAGACCAAAAGAGAATAGCCAGCCTCATGATATGGAGTACCATATGTGGTGTTATTTGTGTAATTTTTGAACCTCTTTAGAAGAATGATGAAATGACTTTTTGATTCTTGATGCATGTAAAAGCTGTCGTTTGCATACAGAGAATAGCATCACATTCATTAGTATGTTAATGGAGTAGGTTAATTTAGAAGCAAACAGATTTTTTTAGGCAAAAAAAATGGGTCTGAATCCGGTCAGATTTTCAGGGGTAGTCTGGGTTTCGCATGGATCAAAGTTCCATTACCCTAAGAGATTTGTCCCATTTTAAACCAACCCAGATGCTCAGAAAATCCATCAGGGTTCTGGATTGACCAGAAATTTAAAATAAAGCTGCCGGAAGACCTGCCCGAAAGATAACTCTAGAGGGAAGATTGCTAGCCCACTCCCTATATCAATACCTATAACAATGCATATTCATTCTCAGGCAGCATTGTACTGCTTAACAGAATGCTTAATGTTAGTGAAATAAATAAATTCATATTACAAAAATAAAATAGATAAATTATAAAAGAAATCTGACAATGCATATTCATTGTCAGGCAGCATTCAATATTGCATAACAGAATGCTTAATGTTTGCCAAATAAATACAACAGAATGCTTAATATTCGCCAAATAAATACATTCATGCTGCAGAAATTGAATAGATAAATTATAAGGGAAATCTGACAATGCATATTCATTTTCAGGCAGCATTTAATATTGCATAACAAAATTCTTAATGTTAACAAAATAAATACATTCATATTATAGAAATGAAATAAATAAATTATAAAGAAAACCTGACAATGCATATTCATTCTTAGGCAGCATTCAACATAACAGAATGCTTAATGTTTGCCAAATAAATAAATTCATGTTGCAGAAATGAAAGAGATAAATTATAAGGAAAATCTGACAATGCATATTCATTCTCAGGCAGCATTCAATATTGCATAACAGAATGCTTAATGTTCCCCAAATAAATACATTATGTTGCAAAAATCAAATAGATAAATTATAAAGGGAATCTGACAATGCATATTCATTTTCAGACAGCATCTAATATTGCATAACAGAATCGTTAATGTTAACTAAATAAATACATTTATGTTGCAGAAATAAAATAGATATATTATAAGGGAAATCTAACAATGCATATTCATTCTCAGGCAGCATTCAATATTGCAAGACAGAATGCTTAATGTTGGCCAAATAAATACATTCATGTTGCAGAAATGAAATAGATGAATTATAAATGAAATAGATAAATTACAAGGGATGATTGATGTTACCTGCTCCTTCCTTATACAGTAATTTTTAGATGGAAAATTAAAATCGTTAGCCAAATCAATCGTTACCATCGAATCTATTAAAGTGCGATGTAAAAAACTTCATGTCAATGGATTGTTTATGGACAAGATACTACAGAAATGTTGACACACAGGTTTTTAGTTTTATATATATATATATATATATATGAGATTTTATAAATATGTTTTTGTTTTAGTAA
>JASDQU010372072.1:36855-51638 GCA_032191745.1 Picea mariana | reverse complement strand
GGGGGGGGGGGGTCCAATGTGAGGACGCGTAGGTTTCAACGATCGATATTTAAGCACCCAAATCTATGGACAAGGTCCAATTTCGGACCCCCCCTGCCCTTTTTCCTTTAATGGGAAGGGGGGGTCCAATGTGAGGGCACGCAGGTTTCAACGACTGGGATTTAAGCACCCAGATCAACAATTGCGGTCTTGTTTCGGACCCCCTTGTCATTTTGCCTTTAATGGGGGGGGGTCTGATATGGGCAGTTTCATGTGGTCCCCCTTGAAACCCCTTACTATTTCCTCCTCCGCTTATCCCCTTTGCCTCATAGTGACAAGTGTCCCCCACTCTGACTCTCCTATTCCCCTGTCACATCTCCCGCTTCCCTCCTACCTTTTCACCACCGCACACTTGCCTCTACTCTCCCAGGTGTCATGTCCCCTTTTGATTCATCCCTCTTACCTCCCAACACTTGTATCCCCATGCTCCATGCCACTTCCACCTGTGTCCTATCCATTTTCCCGTGGCACTTCTCGTTTGGTGTCACAGCCCCCATGTCTCCGTCACTTAGTGCTTCCACCTCAGCACCCCTCATCTCACCTTCACATTGTTGGCACCATCGACCTCCCTGCCAAATCCTCATCCACATTCGCAGTCCGGTCCCCCTCATAGAAGTCTAGAGAAGCAGTAGTGGACAAGGAAAGGCTACCATGTTTTCCAAGAGTAGAGTTGACTGGGCCTTATCTAATCCCGAGAAAATATTTATTAAGGTGGTTGACGGTGGTTGAACGTCGCCTCCTTCCATAAATAGAAGGTCAGAAAAAGAGAAAAAAGCGTAGAGGGTGACTGTCAGTCCATCCTAACAAAGATTATGTTTGACAGCCAACTGCATGGGCAGTCTGACCTATGTCTTCATGCACAGCCTAACAAGGAAACTCACCTACGCGAAGCATTGAACTCATGATACAATCGTGCCTTCGGTGGTTGAGCCAGCTCCTAGTATTTAGAGGCATTTGTTCCATTTTTGTTAGTGTCGATGGTTTATCTAGGCTCCCAATTGTAAATTTTGATGAAGCATTGGTTGCTCTAGTTATTCATTAGCATCTGAGACTTCCTGTTTAATGTAAGTCAACCTCTTGTCACCTCTTTGTAAACACTATTTTAAGACACTCGGAATTGGAAGATTCAGTCGAGGGTGATTGTGTTGTTGTGATGTATGTTTGATCATGACAATATTTTTACCAGTTCAAATTAGTCTCCTCTATTGTTGTTTCCTTCTTACACGGCATAACTTGATTGGAGGATCGAGTTGAGTTGTTATAGTAGCATAGTGATGAAGGTTTGATCACCGTGTTGTTGTAACTGTGTCACTTAGACGCATTTTCAGTGTCTTGTATTTCTTCTCCAAGTTGTTGGAAGGCATGATGCCCATAGCAGCCTTGTTCACTTTCTCACCAAGTCTTCCCTCTATTCATATTTAAATCCAACTTCCTGACTAAAGTTAGATCAAGACCTTACCTGCTTGTGCATGCGTGGCCTAGTTTTCTGAGTTAAAACAATATTCTCTTGGGTCTGCATCCATTCGACCACCCTTATTCAATTATCGTGATATATAAAACTGATGGGTATCAGGCTTACTCCTGCCGCAATCCAGGAGTGACTTCTGGTGCTAACAGAAAGGATCTATCACTTATTTCCTATACAGATGCAGATTGGGAAGGTTGCATTTATGATCGATGAAGTACCAGTGGAGCAACGTTCTAATTGGGTGAGTGTTTAGTATCTTGGCTAAGCAAGAAACAATCATCAGTATCCTTATCTGCAGCCGAAGCATAATCTATTGCAACAACAGAATGTTGTACACAGGTTCTATGGATGAAAGAAACATTGACATATATGCAGGTTGAGTATGATGAGCCCATTCCAATATATTGTGATAATACAAGTGCCATCGGTATCTCAAAGAACCCAGTGATGCACTCCAAGACGTAGCACATTCCAATCAAGTATCACTTTCTATGGGAAAAGGTTGTAGAGAAGAGCATCAGAGTTGAATATATGGGCACAAAATAACAAGTGGAAGACATCTTTACAAAACCGCTTCCAAGGGAAGCCTTTAAGTATCTTCGTTAGAGACTTAGAGTAATTTCTACTCCAAAATGAATGCTTTTGAATGACTATCTTATATGTCTTAGATTTACATGAGGAAGCACCATAAAGAGGACAGTTCATGTTGGGAGATCAGTTTCAGGAAGATTTTAGTCAAGGGGAGCAGCCCTGGATGGAAATATACATTTTCCATTGATGACAAAGGGGGAGAGATTTATCAGATGCAAAGGTAAATGCTTGGAGAAAGAGCATAAAGGAATGGTTCCAGGGGGAGAAATGGTCACAAGGGGGAGCATGAGTGATATGACTTCAGTATTGCATCAATGTGTTTCTATCAATGCCAAAGGGGTATATTGTTGATTATTTGGGTTGGTTGTCATTGATGTCAACCCTTGAAGAAAGTTTGGTAGAGAATTTTGGTAGCACAAATGTTTGGGTAATGGACCCAAGTTTGTTTGATGTATAATGGTATGAGTTTTAATATATTTGAAGGTAAGAACATTATATATGGATAGTACATGTCATGCCATTTTTGGTGGTATGTGGAACTTCACATAACTCCTCAGGGTTAGAGATTTATGGCCATGTGAAGTTGGAGAACCCTCATGAGTTGTCTAGAAGCCCCAAAAGGTCAAAGTAGTAAAAGTGGTTGCAAAGAAGAAATTATTTAACTAATAAAGTGAAGTGATGAGTCTACTATAAGTAAAAGTGGATACAAAAGAAAATATTTAAATAATAAAGTTAATGGAGAAATTACTAAGTGGACAAGTGGTTAGAAGTAGGTTAGCCCTAAAATAAGGAAAGTGGTTTAATATGGTTAGAAGGTAACCCCTTAAGGAAGCTACATGAAAGTATAAATAAGAGGAAATGGTCTCTCATTTAATTACACTTGAGCATATTGAATATCTACAAGTGACTAAGGTAACTAAAGGATATCTAAGTAAACTTTTAGAGGGAAGGTGAAGTAAATAAAGCCAAAATTCGAGGGAGGATAAATTCTTTTGATGATGCTTTCTAAGGTATGTTATTTACAGGTCATCTCACCATTTTCACAGTAAAGTTTTTTCTAGAATGATTCAAACCGCTTAATATGGAGGCAGCTAAGAAAACATATCCAAGTAATTGTGATAAAAATTTCAGCTTGTGGGTCATTGTAGTTTGGGAGTTGGACTCCGTGGAAAATAGGGTTTGTGGCTAGTCCTGAAACTAGTCTAAAACATGTGTTTAAGGTAAAAATGTCATAAATTATTCATACCAAATCCAAATTAAGTAAGTCAAAATATATTGGTTATAGTATAATATGTATTATGTTTTGTACCATTTTCAGATCTATACAACAAGCATTCCGTGCGAGGCATTCTCTACAAGTTCGATATTTAGAATAAGCTAGAATTCAGCAAGGTATGCCATTTTTTCTATAACTCATTTTCTGGGAGGCTCCAAGAAGTGAAAACTGGAGAAATTGTAGACAAGACACTGAAGAACATTTTGTACTATTTTTAGACCTTTATTCATTACAGGTACATAGTTATGATTATTGAAAGTTAGGGTTGTTGACTAATCCAAAACTAGTCATGTGAGACTAAAGTAAAATTTGATGAAAATGATACTCTCTTGTTGAGGAAGGTTTGTGGGTATGTGATCATATACACCAAGTCTGTTACAGAGTTACAAATCAGATTTGGGTGATGAAATTGATGAGGTATTTTCGTTGAGGTTGAGATAAATGTTGATGCATGGTTGATGAATGGTTCAAGTTATTGGTACAAGTTGTTTGGTGCAGGTTTATTGGTACAGGTTTACAGCAATATATCTCACATTGATAGTGTGACAATGGTTCCATCATTCTACTTATATTTTAGGGTGATTGGACGAGGAAAGGACAGGTGGTTGTAGCCACATTCCGGTTGTAGTCAGAGAACATAGAGGGTTGTAGCCTCCTTCTGGTTGTAGCCATAGAATTGGGGATTTGGAGCTTCCCTCGGATTGTAGCCTGATAAAATAGGGGGTTTGAGCCACCTTCCAGTTGCAGTTGGAAAACAAAGAAATTTGGTGCTTCCAATTAATGTAATTCTTAAAGACATATAAGAAAAACCATTATGTGGTTTTCTCCCGCTTTGGGTTTCGACGTAAAAAAACTGGTGTACTATGTATGTGTATGATTACTCATTTGTTCATTGTTTATTTACTATGCAACTATTGGATGATAATTCTACATTGATATAACACTTGCATTTTATGGTTAAAAAGGATTAAATTTCTCTATTGTTGATTCAGCCCCCTTCTCGATAATCCAACACTAATTTCTTCATGATGTTATTCATCTGAGTAGTTGATTCATCAATGGATTATGATGCAGCATATCCAATCATCTCACTAGAAGATGCTAAGGATTATAGTAAACATGACTTAATCTCACATAATATCCTTCAAATGTTTCCTTTGTAAGGTTTCTTCTATGTTTTAATTTTCATAAGATCATCATCAAGGACAACCTTAATTATTTCCTGAAACCTTCTTCTTTCCTTCAATTCATCATTTTCTGTTTGATGGGGAATTTAACAGCTCATCAGTTGGAAAACTTCCAGAATCTTCTTTTCTCAATTATACTATTTGGTCATCATCATCACTGTTTGGTACAACAAATGTTCTTCATTTTCTTCTTTGAGATTTTCTGTTTGTATTTTTCTTTCATTGGTTAATGCACTCTTGAGTTTCAAGATATCATCAAGAGCTATATTTGTGTCATATTCTTCTTTAAAAATTCTTCTTTCTTGAGCTTGATTCAATTTATATGAAAAACACTATTTTTCACATTCCTTATTAGAAGTTTCACTCATCATTCATTTATTATCAACCTCATCAATTTTAGGTGTAATGTCTTCATTCACTTGAAGCTTTGTATTCTTTGAATATTTGTATCTTTGTTTTGATTTCTTTCTCCAAACCTTTCCATGACTCACTCTACTTGTTGGACCTTTCCTTTCTAAATTTTTCCTTTGAGATTTGTCCTTTCCTCTTATCTTCCAAACTTAATTAGTTTTTCTTTCTGAATTGTATGGAGTATTCTTCATGGGTAGACTTCTTGATTTTCTACAGTTTTTGGATTTGTGTCCAAACTTACCACAGTTGTAGCATCTCATCATATGAAAAAACTTTGTTGTTTTCCCAACATAATTGCATCTCCAACATATCACTAAGTTATTGGATCTTCCTGAATTTATCTTCTCAAGACTCTTACATTCCACTGCTTTATGACCAAAGGTATGACAAGAAAAAAAATAAACATTGAAGGTGTTTTCATACTTGAGTCTATTTTGACATGAGAAGTCTGCCTTTCGATATGCTTCTTGTTTTTTAATTTTATAGCTTCCTCCCTTAACAAAGTTCATGGTTTGTATTTGTTTTGTGACTGTACCTTTTTCCTTTAAGGAGGATGATCCTTTATCATGTTTTTGAATGATGCTCCATTTTCCACCTTCTTCTTTCTTATTGTATCCAAGACCGGTTTTGTCATCAGTTGGTATTTGACTGTTCCATATCCTATCCAATATAGTTGAGCTATTCTCGAATTTGACAATTTATTTTGTCTTTTCATTCTTCTTTTTGTGGTCAATAACTTCCAATTCCAACATGTGACATGTTTCTTCATTTTTAGTCAACTGGATCTTCAAGGCTTCTTCTATTTCCTTAGCTTCTTCAAGTTGAGTCTTTAAAATGATGATTGTTTCTTCTGTCTCATCCAAGACTTATGTTCATTTATTAGTTTTATCATATGTCTTCAAATATTGTATTTATTGTTTTATATCAACAACTTTATTGTTCAATATTTGGATTTCTTCCGTGTTTTCTAGTTGAATCCTTTTGAGGTTGATGACTTCCAATTCCAACATGTGGCACGTTTCTTCTTTTTTTGTCAAATGGATCTTTAGGGTTTCTTCAATTTCTTTAGCTTCTTCAAGTTGATGCTTTCGAGTGTTGACCAAATATTGTGTTTCTTCTAAGTCTTCTGTAAACATTTAGTTAAACTCAACTTGTAAACATTTTACTTGATGGTGGATATTAAAATTGGCTCCCTTTCAACTTCTAGTCACTAAATATTCGACTTGGTCTCCCCCTTTTTCGTATTTACTTCATTATTCGACAAACAAACATCTTTTGGTTGACTCAACTAGAAGAAATTCGACTTGAGTAATTCGATACCGGTCAACCCAAATTTGCTTCAGCCTCAACCCAACTTGATTTAAGTTTACTTCAACTTTGACCTTTGGGGAAATTTAGTTTACTTCTTTCTTGGACCGAATCGACTTAGAAGAAAACTGAATTGAGTAATTCAACTTTGGTCAAGTCCCAACTTGATTTGGTCGAATTGTATTTATCGACTCAATTTTTTTTTACTTGGACCAACTCGATTTAGAAGAAAACCAACTGGTCTAATTCGAATTTGCTCGTCCCAACTTGTTTTGGCTGACTTGTATTTCATGACTCAATTTTCCTTCGACTTCAACCTTTGGGGTAATTTACTCCACTTCTATTCGAATTGATCTTTGACTTCTTCTAATTATCCGACTTCGACCTTCGACTCCTTGGACCTCTTCGATTTCGACCTTCGATCTCTTTGAATTCAACCTTCGACTTGTTCAAATTCTTGATGAGATGTTTATACCAAACTTCTTGATATCTACTACATTTTATTTGACTTCAACCTTCGACTTTTTCAATTTCAACTTCTTCAACTTAATGTTGAGATGTTTATACTAGAATTCTTGATATCTACTGCATTTTATTGAAACACTTGAATTTGATCCTTTCTCCTTGCATTTAGTTAGTCGACTTGACCCATTTAATTGTTTTGACTTGACTTAAGGTTTGATTGGTCGAGACAATTATTTCTGACTTGACTTAAGGCTTGACTGGTCAACAATTTTCTTGTTGAGACTTTTATACCACACTTCTTGACTTTGTGGCTCGTATGGATCCATATTGGATTCTCCATTTACCCTTTTTTTCTAGACAATTTCTTCTTTTTTGCATGGATGTTAATAATGCATTCCACCATAGACCATATTGTCTCTAGGATGAGTGCAACAAGTTCATACAATATATTTAGTCAATATTGTCACCTTCATAACATTATGTCCAATATTTACAATGCTTGACATTCAAGTCACCTTCATAACATTATGTCCAATATTTACAATGCTTGACATTCAAGTCACCTTCATAACATTATGTCCAATATTGACAATGCTTTTCAAACCAATCAATCAATAATACTTCACCTATATATCAAGGTTGACATCAATGACAACCAAATTTCCAAACCAAAATGTAATTAAGCATATCCTTAATTTCCAAAACTTGGTTAAGGAGGGGCACCTATTTAATGGCACGTGACCTAAGGTGGAGGACATCATTTATGCATATATTTTAGTCTCTTAATGTGTGCCAAGATTACGAAGGGTGAAAGGCTACACAGTAAAGCATGTCAAGGGTCACCTTGGCAGAATTTCAAGTATTTTATATCAATTTGCATGATTTTTTGCCAAGAATCCAATGATGCACTATGTTTATTCATTTGAGAAACATGTAAAAAGGTCATTGTAAAACAAAAGAATTTGAGCATCAATAAAAAAAAGTCTCTATTGGAAGTTGACCCAGAGAGGTAGCCCAATTTGGGTGAACTCCATTTTCTCCAACTTGTGTATTTGATTGTATTATTATTTTTTTTTTATTATTTATTTTTTTTTTTTTATACTAGGGGAATCGGTAACAACGGCAGTATCGTACTCACGTGACACGGGGTCGAATCCTGCCGGCTGCCTTATAACCCCTAGGGAGAAACGCACAGCCCGCAAGCACGCCCTCCAAGTAAATCGAGGTGAGAATCGACCTTGAGACCTCATTTTACATAGTTCCTTCCATTTACACGGCACTTACCAATCGGTCTACACCCCTGCGGGCGAAACTGATAAAAAATGTTATTTAGTGTGTTTTCTGTAATTCCTCCAAGTGGCACTACTTGGAACCTCTCAGAAAAGGAGTTATAGCAAAAATGACAAACCTTGATGAATTCTGTCTTATTCTAGAGAGCGACCTTGTAGAGCGTGCACCGCACAAAATATTTGATGAAATGATATAAAACTATTACAAAGAATACTAAATAAATTACCCTAACCAACACATTCAGTCTCATGGAATTTGGATCTGTTATGAAGAAGTTATGACGTTTTTACCCAAAACACATGATTTTGACTAGTTTCAGGACTAGCCACAAACCCTATTTTCCACAGAGTGTAACTCCCAAAATACAACGATCCACAAGCTGAATTGTTAACCACAGATACTTGGATATGTTTTCTCACTTTCATAGCAATTTCAGGATCTGAATCATTATAGAAAGCAAGTTATAGAGAAAATGGTGAGATGACCTGAAAATAACATACCTTAAAAGCACCATCAAAAGAATTTATCCTTCCTTGCATTTCGGCCTTCTTTTCTTCACTTTCCTCAGAATTTAGGCTTAGATATAATTTTTAAACCTCATAAACCTATAGATATTCAATATGTTCAAGTGTTATTCAAATGAGAGAGCCTTGCCTCTTATTTATACTCTCCAAGTAGCTTCCTTAAAAACATCTTCTATGTCACTTGGCCCCACTTTCCTTATTTTAGGGTTGGGTCCACTTCTAATTTCTCCATTAAAATTATTATTGAAATAATTTATTTTGTATTCACTTTGAATTATAATANCCTCCAAGTAAATCGAGGTGAGAATCGACCTTGAGACCTCATTTTACATAGTTCCTTCCATTTACACGGCACTTGCCAATCGGTCTACACCCCTGCGGTATTTGATTGTATTATTATTGTTCATTTCAAGTTCAATTATTTACAAGTCATTTATCATTAAACTAGAATTGGATAGATATGTATTTCACATGTAATTTGAAAAAATTTCAAGTGATCATTTCATTTTGAAGATCAAGTAGATGTTTATGTGTATTTAAAATTATCAGCATCTAAGAATTTTTCAGATCAACTGGGGCGGCGAAACCTCCATTAACTACAAGCATATTTTCCTCATCCATCCACATGATATCCATTAACTGAATCTAGTCGAATCTACATCTAAATAATGAAAATTTCCTACCACAATCAGGGAAATGGTGTGTGGAGGGTACAATATATCGAAGCATCAAGGTAATGGAATGTTAAAGCAATATGCAAACTGATAAGTTGGCGTCCTTCCCCATGCTCGAGAGAGCCACCCATTTATATTTGATGTGATTTTGTGCAGCGTTAATAAATCAAGGAATTGAGGTATGGGACGACCTCCCATTAACACATAAAGTCCCTTCTTCCTAATTGATTTCTAGGTTTTCTTGTTTGTTGGTAGGTACATTATTTTACCAAAGGATAATAAAGAAAGAAAACTAGGGAATGGAATTAAGAGTATTCTATATTTTTCTGATAATAGCACCCAACTGAACATCCCTTGAAAAAAAAATATTTTTGTGTTATTAGAGTCTCCAAGTATAATGATCTTCTCGATATGATTTTCCTTGGCTAATTGGACTCCTTGAACTAGGAAATACTCCTTAGCTTGATTTCTATAGGCTCAACCTAGGCTCTAAGTGAAATGTATATCTATATTTCCCCTCAGATAAAAATATGAGCCCTCCTTCTCCTACCACCTCGGGTTTTCCTTTGGAAACATTGTCAAAACAAAGGACATGGGAATTTAGAGAGGTAAGCCACCTATGAAATGTGTATTTTGACAATTGAAGATTCTAGTGAAATTTGGGCTGGAGAGATGAATGGACATTAATATGGATACAAAACTTGTCCAACCACTTCTCCTCTTGCAAGTACATAAGTTGAGAGGTATAAATCTAAAGCCTCTAAGAGTTGAAGAATTTCGATACTTGGGCTCTGAATTTGTTCACAACCCCATTGGGTCAGGAGCCTTCATCTCTAAAGACACTCCTATTTATTTCAAGCCATAGTTTCCAGAATACAAACTTTGGAAGAGACATCTAGAGTCATTTGAAAATGGGTTTACACTGAAAGGATCCCCTATAGTAAACATGCCATTTTCCTAGAAGGGCCCTGACCGATTCTGGCCACTGGACTCTATGACTTATTTCCTGTAGTATTAGCTACCACACATATTTGAAAAACATACATTATGTTGGTTTGGTTCTATCTGAGTTATATCTTTAAATATGATTGACCTAGGTCCAAGTCTACTAGGGATCCAACAAAAGCCTCTAAAACTATCATCCCTCCTGGTAAACCTGAAGGCAATGCAGAACACATAATGCATTACACAGTCTCACCTGAGATAGTATTAATGGGTGATTGCAATACTAAAGTGTTTGCAGTCCAGGACAGAATGGAGACCTGAGAAATTTTCACTGAGAGTTCTATTTAAATTATTAAAGAAATATATTGTTATTCCAAATTATGCATGTAATGTAATCAAACTCATTATCTCATTCCTTCATCATGCTAACATCTACTCATAAATGGTAAAAGAGACAGAAGAATTCAATCACATAACACAGGTTTTACCATGATTCACCCCCCTTGGGATGCGTCCACAAAGATTTGGCTCTCAATCTCTTCTATTATGGTAGTTCCAAAACTACAAAGTCGTGATCTTTACAACTCATCCTCAGTCGGGTCGAGATCTATTATGAGGTGGACTAGATCACACCAGGATCCTTAGCTTGTGATATAACCCTCAATATATGCCATCCTGACTCCTCTATAGCTCAACAACTTACAAAATGGGGTCATAAGAAGTATTACAAAATAGCTACTCCTTCCTTTTCACTCTGAACAACAACCCCCAAAAAGTATATCCCTCTTTCCTCCTAGGTATATATATATATGTGTGTGTGTGTGTGTGTGTGTGTGTGTGTGTGTGTGTGTGTGTGTTTGGCTCATCATCCATTACAATATATTACAAAAACCCTAACCCTGACATCATTAGGTCTTCCATGCATGTGCGAGTTCTTCTCTTCCTTCCAGTTGTCGCTTTCCTCGTGCATGCCTTTCTTCCCAAAATAGATTTTCTTTCTAATTCGGCTTGCTTCCAACAGGCCCCCAACACTAACATGTGGATTGTCCCAAGCCATATAAACCTTGTGTGCTTCATCGATCTCTCTTTTGATTGCTTGGAACTTCTCCCTGAGCTCTGTTTCTTGTGTTTAGGCCTGCACGGTCTTCTCCTTGAGTGCTTCCAATGCCTGCACTGCAATGTTGTCGTTGACCATCTTTGCACACTCTTCCTAGGTTTGTGCCATATTTGTTTTGGCTTCCTTTTCCTATGAAATAACCTTCGTTTCTCGCTCCTTGAGAGATTCCATTTGAACCTGGCACTCCTTTTTATATGTATGCGCAGTTATGAGTTCTGCCTACAGTTTCTTCATGTCCTACGCTCCTTTGATGCGCTCCATGATTGACATTGTCTTATGCCTTTACTTGAGGTCCTAGATAGCTACACGTATCCTTTCTCCTTCCTAGTCCTCCTACTAGACCTGTTGATCCTCTTCCAGCTTCATACAGAGCTGTGATACTTTCTTGAAAAATTCAACCGCTGCATGGACTTGTCACTCTATCTCCTTTATCTGTGTTGTTTCCTCCTACTTCCTTTGCTCCCTTACTTATTGTGGAGTGGTGGGTGTGAGATGCTCTTGGAGATGCTCAATATCCTGTTGGTATTGATCAATTATCTGCATAATCTGATCAATCTTCTCTGTCACTTTGAGTTCGGACGTCTATGCATTATTTGGTATTTTCTCATAAACTACGACCAATTTCTGCTCTAGCCTGTTCACACAGTCCTTCTTGTCCTTGGTCTCGAGCTTAGCCTGTTCGAAGACCTGTTCCAATTCATCCCAATTATCCTTTACCTACTACAATTCCACTTCATCTGTGTGTGCATGAGACTGTACCTCCTATGTAATGTTGACCTGCAGTTTATACAAGGCTTTGGTTGGTATCTGCGTCAACACCAACTATAATTGAGCCAAGTCCTTGAGGGTTGTCTACCCCACAATTTCGTCCATTCCTAGCATGTTGGGTGTGACATGAAATGTTGATATTGACTATGCTATCTCCTGGATCCTGTCCTGCTCACTTGATCCGGCTTCACCTCTTATATGTGATGTTGACGGGCCCATTTCTACACTGTTGTTGGTTGCCTATGCTTCCCTGATTTGCCTGAGGAGTTGTCGCATGTTGTCATATCTTCTTCAATTATGTTCCTTTGGCATGAAACATTCTCAAAATCCTCGATTGTACGATCCTATATCATTTGGGACACCATGTCTACATCATCCTCAGTGATCATGTATTTTGGGGGAGTTCTATGTTCCTTCGCCTTCTTGTGCGCACCCCATGTCTGGGTGATTCGCCACTTAGTCTAGCCTTTCTCTTGTGGAGTAGTAATTGATTTAGTTCCCTATGCTACCTCAGCCTATTTCTATTGTACTTGTGGTGCTTGTGTGTTGTTCTTCTTCCCCATCTAGACACCTATTTTGGATGTCCCCTCTTTCTTCTATTGTTCCTTGTTCTGACTTGTCCTTGGTTTCTTGGAAACTATTACTTCCTCGGGTTGTGTTTATTCCTGACTTACCTCCTCATCATGTGTGTGTTCCTTTCTTAC
The DNA here is from genome assembly GCA_032191745.1 of Picea mariana. Classification (NCBI taxonomy): domain Eukaryota; kingdom Viridiplantae; phylum Streptophyta; class Pinopsida; order Pinales; family Pinaceae; genus Picea; species Picea mariana. The sequence goes on along the minus strand of JASDQU010372072.1, from coordinate 38,871 downwards.
CTCCTCCTCCTTTATATCTGTGGGTATTTCTCGAGTGAGGACCTGAATTCTCCATTAGTCTTCCCAATCCTTAATGGCCATTTGTATGTACCCCTTTGTGATGTAATAACACAATTGTAGCCATTGATTGTTGGGGTCCTTCCATGCCTAGATCCACATCACATGTCTAGTGGCTTTGAAGTTTTCTATGCCCTGATATTGTGCAACAACTTCCGGTGTTACCCTCCAAGTGTCGACGATGGTGTCTTGTATGTCGCAGAGATATCCTTCGAATATAGTTGCATTCTCCTTCGAAATTAGTACTTCAGATCCTTCCGTCCCATCACAACTATCAGGATGAGTAGCCATGAATAATGAAATTATGTCCCCAGATCCTGCGCATCCTTGCAGTCATCTAGGAACAAATTCAACAAATAAGGGGCCCAGCTGAGTGTGGTGCCCTCGGAACATTGTGCTATAGTTGTGACAACCCTGGCTGGGACTTCCTCCTTGTGGCATTTCCTAAGAAACTTGCATGCCATAATTTTTGTGGCCATTCTTGTCGCGACATCTCTAATATGCCTAATAATGATTTCACATGACCCCCTTTTGATATCGTATTTATTCTTCATCTCCTCGGCCAGTGCTTTCTCCTTTGTTTTATCCTTTAGGAACTGTGTAGGTTCCATACCCCATGATGGCATCCCTATGATGTATGCGATGATCTCTACGTTTATTGAAACAAGTTGTTCTAGCCATAGATATCTGCCATGTGTGACCGTCATCAGCTGCTTGATGTAGTTGTTAGCGTACTGGCCTCTCCCAAAGTGTGGTAGGTCTAACAGACCTAGAATCCCAATTCTGTCCAATTGTGTTGCCCACTAGACTGGTTGATTGATTGGTTCACTAAAGGGTCATATGCCCACAATTTGTAAGTAGACTTGCTTGGAGAACTCTGGGAACTTGTCTGTGTTTTTTACATCGTGGTCTGAGTACCTCAATTTATCTACATAGCCTAACAAATGTGTTGGTACACGTACCCCTTCCAGGATGCACAACAAAACAATTGTTGCAGCGGGTTGTCTGCGCGGTGACCTAGGTACCATCTTCTTGTCCTTTCATTGTGGTGGATGGCTCGAGGTTCCAACCTCCATTGCTCTCTCTCCGACATACTCCTATGGTCAGTCAGTGACATATTCCACTGCTCCCTCTTTTGGTTGTTCTGACATGGTTGTCTATGATCCTTCCGGGGCATCCTTTTCTTCCTAGTTTGGAGTCATCCCATTGACTCTCGGAGCTTCTTCAGGGTTTTCTGGGTGCCCTAGATTTCCTGCATCCTTGGTCGGTTGGCCCTATCCTTCTTCTGGCATATCAATGTCCATGCCCACTGTTTATTTCAGCTAGGTTTCCTCAAAAATGGGTGTGGGGCTTCCTGGTGCTGTATCCGACGATGGTATTTCGTCCACATTGATGACTTCTGAAGGATGATATGGTTATTGTTCGCTTCCCCATGGTTGCGATTGTGCTCTGGTACTACTTTGAGATCATTTGGTAGTCTAGATCGGTTCTCCTTATTTAGGTTTTCCCATGGTGGTAAATCTTGTCGTTGGTCGAGCTCAGTGGCCTTTGCAACCTTCACTCTCAGTGTCGTATGCTCTCTCTCTCTGTTCCTTGCCTGATTTCACAATAACCTTTGCGCTCCCGTGTTCTTGTTTTGTATTGGCGCTGTGTGAAGCTTGTCGGAGACGTTACCATGATTATGGTTTAAATGAACTACCATTTCCTTCATACTTTCCATTGATTTCTCTTGCCATCTCCATTTAGCGCGATTAATGCAGTGTCTCATCAGTCATTTCTGGCATTCAATTTTGATAGTCGTCGTCAATTGGCGTCTCTTTTTCCGTATTTGCCTTTCTCGATTATTTTTTATTTGTGGTGACCTTTGGCCTTATATCCATTGGTGTCGTATTTTCAAGCGTGCATTCTCATTCTACTTTTGGCGCATTGTGCCAGTATTGGTACCTTTTGGTATCTGCA
>JASDQU010372071.1:112529-126098 GCA_032191745.1 Picea mariana | reverse complement strand
GTATTCATTGTTTACTGTTCACTGTTTATAGTTTGCAAGAAAGAATGTTTAAGTATTTATTCATCATTCTTATCCTGCAGACTTTCCATAGAGGTTGGCATATCTTTTCCTCCTGGTCTTAAATTTTCCTCTAATTTTTTCCCCAAACTCTACACCATGTGCATGCCAATGTCGTCTACACAACTCTGGTTGTCATTTTTTCTAGCATTACAAATCCCGATCCTTTGTTGTATGTGGCAAAGTGGAAATCTAACGCCTCAATTGAATAAGGAAATTCTTTAGCCTTCCCACCTTTCCCTCGATGATATTCCCACCTTTCCCTGGAATGAGTACCTACCTATCCCCTACGTGAATCGAACTTGTGTCTTTCACATGAAAAGACGATGTGAAGCTTGTTGCCTTTGCAAAATGTTCTTGTAGAAGAAAACTACAGGTAGGTGTAGAAGGGATAAGTATGATACAATGGTAACCAAGATGCAAAAAAATTGCACACCATTGTCAGGCATTATCCATCTTTATCGGTGACATATTTTAGTAAGTTATAAAGAAAAAGTTCCAGGACCTGAAATGCAAATCCTTTGTAATTCTAGGACCTGTTGTTGCACTTTGCAGGGTTGAAATCCTGCACTCGCAATTGGACCTGCGATTTTGTTGTTCATTGTTGATGAGTAAGTTTCAATGCCATAGTTTCATTTGTATTCGTTATTTATTGTTTACTATTTACAGTTTGCATGTAAGAATGTTTAGGTATTTATTCATCATTCCTATCCTGCAAACTTTCCATAGAGGTTGGCATATCTTTTCCTCCCGCTCTAAAATTTTCCTCCAATTTTTTCCCCAAACTCTGCACCATGTGTGTGCCAATGTCATCTACACAACTTGGGTTGTCATTTTTTCTAGCATTACAAATCCTGGTCCTTTGCCTTATCTGACGAAGTGTAAATCTAATGCCTCAATTGAATAAGGAAATTCTTTAGCCTTCCCACCATGCCCTCGATGATATTCCCACCTTACCCAGGAATGAGTACCTACATGCCTTGGCAAAATGTTCCTGTAGAAGAAAACTGCAGGTAGGTGTAGAAGAGATAAGTATGATACAAAGGTAACCAAGCTGCAACAAAATTGCACACCATTGCCAAGCATTATCCATCTTTATCGGTGACATATTTCAGTGAGTTATAAAGAGAAAGTTCTAGGACCTGAAATGCAAGTCTTGGGTAAAGGATGAAGATAAAACAAAAAATGAGCTGGGTCCAAACATTAATGCTATTCCAGAGTATCCTCCCACATGATAAATAAAACTCTTATAAGGGTTTAGACTTCCAATAGTTGTTGAGAAGACGAAAAAAAATTGTTAAATTGTCAAATTTCTTTTGGGCAATGGGCTTGACACACAAAAAATTGTTAGGCTGATGTTTTATGATTTGCTAGCTAAATTTATTCTATATAATTTATAAAATGGGCTTTACACATGGAAAATTGTTGGGACGATGTTTTGCGATTTGCTAGCTAAATACTCAATCTTTGTACTGAACAAATTAATACTATTGTTTTATTTGCATTATCTCTTCTATATGTTTGGGCACTAACTGTAGCTTTGTTTCTGTGTCATATGCTATAGCAACCACAAAGCACTGGATTTGAGATGAACAAAGGTTGAAGGATACATAACAGAGTTGGTATGCACTCCCAAACTTATACTTATCTTTTTTTCTATTTTCATATTATCTAAACATAACTAAGAAACATCTTGAAAATCACAACTTAAAAAATGGAACAAGCAATAGATGTTGAATTCTATCAAATAGATGTACACTCCATTGTACATGACAACATCGACCAAGTATTGCGTAACAATGCCCTTTTCATATTAGATGCATATTCGTATACTGTAGGAGATTGGCTCTTCGATGCATTTCAAGTTCTATTGCACTTCCGTTATTCGTCACGTGCATAGGTTGAGGGTGTTTTGGTTGTAGAAAATGCATACTTGACCCCCTTCGATCCTGTATGTGCCAAATGCAACTCTCTTGCTTCTACCTCTTCTTTCATAAATGATGGCACAATTGATTGTCTACGATGCAGTAAAAAAATACCTTACATATATAGACATTGCCTCAATGCTTCCATCTGAACCCTCAACAACACAATTGTACATTGTACAATTAGACAACCTGTATTACAATATGTACTTCTTGGGTTGGCATAATTTCCATATGAAGTATACCTAAAGAAAAAGGAAAACATTGTCTACATGTTACGCGACTTTTGTGTCCATAGAAAATTTACATTAAATGAAGACAATGTCATACTGCATATCGACTGAACCAAAATAAATAAATTCATATCATGCGTTGACAAGAAATGAAACAATATGATCTGTATCTGTCCATGCTACCTAATCAAGATATGAATAGAGTTTTTCCGTGCCATGACAAAGTGAACTGGAAGCGCATAAGATTATTGAGTCCATGAATGAGAAGCATGAGGAAAGACCTCATACAAAGTACCCAATTGTGAATAAATCAGGTCCATCCTTTGAGCCATCAAAATGGATTGCTCCTCTGAACGGAACCATCAGGAATTTTCAATAATATTTCAAATTTGGCATTGTTCAAACTCCATTAAGTTAAATGCTGACACTCTTTTCTAGAACTAGTAATGTTAGAACATTGTCAGGTCAATGCAATCTTGGTTCATAGTACTATCAGAAGCAAATGTTCATAGTGATCTTGGTTCATAGTAATATAGTAATCGACAAATTTCTTGGTTCCCATTTGGGGATTTGGTTATAGATGGGATACAATGCCCAATCTCTACTGATTTTTTCCTGTCTTGTGTTTGGTAGACTTTTGTTCATGTGCTTTCATATTGTAGTTCAAGGTTCTCATGGGCCCAGTTTTTGAATTATGGCTGGATATTAGATTCAAGATCTTAGTGGTTTTTCTATGATATTAAAGAATATACACTTGATCTGCCTTTCCTTTTAATGTAAGATCTGTGAAGAAAATGTAATATTTAGTTCATTTTAGCACTTTTACTTTATTGATGAAATTACCAAAATTCATCTTCAGAAATATTTTGAAATAAAAGGATATATGCTAGCTGAAGTTGAATGGGACTATGATATCAACCACAAAAAATTAAAATTAAAATTCATCGTTGTTATACTTATGGTCAAGTTGAAAGTACAATAATTTTACTTGAACAACCCTCCATTGATTTTTTTGTAAATTTTCAATGCTTCTCTTATGCAAACACATCCTCGAAAGTATAGCTATGACTCACTTTCTCTATTCCTTGATTGAAGAGCCTGTACAACTGTCTAATGCACTTCATAGTTACTATTAAGACCATCAATGGGGCTTTGTTAAGACCAATTCCCGCTTCCGAAAATTTGCCTCCCCTTTCTTTTTCCCCTCTACTTTCCCTTTCTGGTTACTTAGTACTTTTTCGAAAAATGTTTAAGTACGCGGTTTGGCGGATTCATGCATTCACATTTCCACTCGTGATTTTATATCACGAGTCTGACCGACTGCTTCCCCATTCCATACTCAGCCACTTTTTCGATCGCCGGTTCCCGACCATGCAGGATCAAGATTGCGCTTCCATTGTTCCGCGCCCTACAAATAGCATCCAGAGTTCCTCGATATACAAGTTGACAACCAAATTCCCCTTTATTTTTCTCCTCTACTTTCCCTTTCTGGTTACTTAGTCATTTTTCTGAAAATGTATCATGCTTTATATCACGAGTCTGACTGACCTCTTCCCCATTCCATACTTAGCCACTTTTTCAATCGTTGGTTCCCGGGCAGGTGCGCTCAACATTGCGCTTCCATTGTTCTGCGACCTACAAACAACACCCAGAGTTCCGCAATATACAAATTGACTGCTAAAATTGGCCATCATGCCTTGTTCCATGTTACACATTTTGCTGTCAAAAGTTCGGAGACATACAATTTGACCGTTGGGCCCTCACGTCTCTTGAGTATACTTGTTACCCTATTTTGAATCCTAACCGGCCACTTTCCATACTTCGCCATTTCTTGGAATATCTTTTGCAGGTCGTTGGGTTGGCGGGTTCACGAAATCTCCAATCCTTAATCGCTCTTCGCCATCCCCACCACCTTCTCACTTATTTATAAGCATGCAATTATTAAGATTTAATGCTAACAACTCATCATGTAGGGACCGTAAATATTGTCATTAATGAGCGAAAGGCTCGAGGAGATCTCCCATTAATACACATTAAACCAATATTTGCGAAGGGTTATATTATCCTTTCCGAGTGTTCATTTCAAACATCATGGAATATCTTTTGCACGTCGTCGGGTTGGCAGATTCACGAAATATCCAATCCTAAATTGATCTTCACCGTCCCTGCCACCTTCACACTTCTTTCTAAGTATGCAATTAGAAATCTTTAATGGTAACAACTCATTATGTAGGAACCGTGGAGATTGTCATTAATCAGCGAAAGGCTCGAGGAGATCTCCCATTGATATGCATTAAACCAAGATTTGAGCAGGGTTATATTATCCCTTCTGAGTGTTCATTTCAAACATCATCTGGAGCAAATAGGCGTTCTCGTCAACTTATGGAAGCAACTCAAAAACAGTCCTGTGGAGATGCAGTAAACACCTTCGGGCATGATGACCAGAACTTTCAGTGGCCCAATGCATATTCTTACTACTCATTCCCTTCCTCCTAGAAGGAAGTAATTTGGACATTTGGAATTTATCGTGCAGGCTGTGTCTCTGAAGTCTTTGACTATAAGGAGATGGTCTCTTGGTGCGCCAAGAGATATATTTCAATCCAAAGAGTTATTCAATTGTGGGACCAGTCTCCTATTCCATGGAGATAGAGTGAACATCTTTGGGTGTGAGGACCAGAACTTCTAGTGGTCTAGGGAATATTCTTACTACTCATCCCCTTCCACCCAGAACAAAGTAATTTGGACATCTGGAATTGCTTGTGCAGGCTATGTCCTTGAAGTCTTTGACTATAAGGAGGTGGTCTCTTGGTGCACCGAGAGATATATTTCAAGCCAAAGAATTATTCCACAGCGGGACCACTCTCATATTTCTTTGTCACCTCAGGTCTTCTGCAAGATATTGAGATTTTCGAAGCCAACATTGACCTTCAGAGGAGAAGAATGCAAGGATTTCCTAAAAAAGCATGATAATCAGTTTTGTATGCATGTTCAAGAGCTTGTCGATGCTTCTGCATGTTGTTGCACTAGATGAACAACACAAAATTGTATGCATGTTTTTATTTTGTAACTCCTCTACCTTTATTTATGACAAGTATGTTCAATGCTTCAATGCAAAGAACTCAATCCAATGTCTATGGATAGATATATATTACCCATTATTTTTCTTATAGATTTACTATTAAAAAAATTCCTTGGAATCTTGGTTGGTGCTTCTTTGTTGGATTTAACACCTCTTCTCATTTGCATGGTTCAATAGTCTCGTAATTCTTAAATATTGTATTGACTCAAGCAATTTGATAAAATATTAAGCATGGAACAATTATGTGGCAATTCATTATGTCGATCACATGAGGCTTCTACAGAAACATAAATGAATTTCACACACAGTTTCAAACCAACATTCAATTCCATTCGTAATGTAGATAGAACATAGCAACACTAATTCACGATGCGGGAGTTGGGGCCCCACACAAGAAGTTTCGTTCTCATTTCAACCTCACTTAGCAAACGATCTCTTATTTCCCTCTCGCTTCCTTGATTCCTTCACTCAATAAGGAAGCATACTATTGGTTGTCCATCCCCTAACCTCTATTTGAGCACTTTTACTTTATTAATGAAATTACCAAAATTCTTCTTCACAAATATTTTGAAAAAAATGATATATGCTAGCTGAAGTCAAATGGGGCTATGAAATCAGCCAAAATATTAAAGTTCAAGTTCATCGTTGTTATACTTATGGTCAAGTTGATAGTACAATAAGTTTATTTCAACAACCATCCATTGATTTCTTTGTAGCTTTTTTATGCTTCTCTTATGAAAACACATCCTGGAAAGTATAACTATGACTCACTTTATCTATTCTTTGATTGAAGAGCTTGTAGAGCTGTCTAATTGACTTCATAGTTACTGTTGCTCCTAAAGTTTGCACCTGAGTGCTATAGGGCAGAGCCAGGCCACCAGAAGTTTGGAATGGTCATTATTTTGAATTTGTTGGTGAGTTAGAGGGTTGTTTCACCAAGACAAAAGCATGGTCAAATTGGCAAGATGATATGGATGAGGGTTCTCCTTGTTTGGTAGCAGAGTAATGACAGACATGTGAAATAATAGAGGTAAAAAAAGAGGGAAAAAACAAACCATTCAATGAATAATCTGTTGCAAGAAGTTTAATACTTAAAATAATATTTCAAGGCAATAAACAATGTATCAAAAACACAATTACTCCCATAGGTTGCAATAAAACCAAATCTTCATCAAAGCATTAGCTGATGCACCCCAATCGCCTGAAATGACCAATATCCCAATCTACCAAATCGACCTCCCTATTATCAGATCGAAAAAGATGAATATTATGGGATCATAGAATTATTTTGTGTGAGAATTGAATTGGAAAAAATTGTTACTTATTCTAGTTTTTTTAAGACCTTATCAAAGTAAGAATGAAAAATTATGCTAACCCACTATTGTCTACAAAATCCAAACATCAATAGCACCTGTAAATAAACTATACATAGTTATAGCCAAAAATCAAGTTATAGTTTATATTTTCATTTTCTCACACCCTTTTTAATGATACAAGCACAATACAAAACGAGTATGTGGATAAAATATTGGACTAGAAAATAATGATTTTGCAACAATGGGGATTTTTTGAGACCAATTCCCACTTCCAAAAATTTCCCTCCCCTTTTTCTATTTTCCCACTCTCTTTTATCCTCTTCTTTTCCCTCTTCTATACTTAACCTAATTCCCCTTTCTTTTTCCCCTCTACTTTCTCTTTCTAGTTACTTACGTATTTTTTCGAAAATGTCTAAGTGTGCGAGTTGGCAAACTCACAAGTGTTATAAGAGAAACCCCCTGTGGACAAGTGGATTTCCTCTTGGATGCTAGACCCCTAACTCCAAGACAGAAAGTGCTATTATGGACACTGACATTCCTTTATCATAAAGTTAAACTATCAAAGAAGAAGAGGGAATAATGGTAAATACCTCTTTACTGATGTTTGTCCTTGTTGGCTCTCGGCTTATCTTGATCTCCAAGTTCAATTGAAGGTCCTGTGATATAATGAGAAATAACAACAATACTTCCTACTCTACTATGATTAGCTTCATGATGAATCTATGAAAGAGACAAGTTCATATACACAAACTTTAAAGGAAATAGGCCAAGCATGAATTTATATTAATCAGAACAAAGTGTTACTTACAACCATAGATGTAGTGCAACAGCTTCACAAAGCTCCCTTTGTCCAGACCCTTGCTCAAATAATCCACACACAGAATTTTGATGCTTCAATGATATCTCCCTTATGAGATCATAAGTTTGATACTTCACAATTTCTCCATCCCTTCCTTATGAGGTCATAAGTTAGGTGCTTCTCTCAAACTATATCCTTGTATGTACTGTATGTTGCCTATGAGATCATAGGTTTCATACCTCCAATATTTTTATGTCCCTTTCACCATGAGAAGGCCTCCTTATATAATCTTGGAGAGGCCCAACCACTTTAGAGATATTTGGGATAAGTTGAGGATTCTTCTCCTTCAGTCGAGGATCTTCCCTAAGATCATGCCTTGAACTCATATTCGAATCCAACCAACTTCAGAGATTGAGGGGATTCTTCCCTAATTTATCTCAACAAACCAAAATTTTCTCAAGAAGGGTAGTGCTTCCCCAAAAGTGTGCACAAAGCATTTCAACGCTCCGCCAAAGAAGGCTAGGGAGTGTCGGCACTCCCTGACAGTGGGTAGGGGAGGAATGCCTTCCAAAAATCATTTTTAAGTAGTTTTTTCAGTGGCAAAAGGGTTGTACTCCTTATCAAGTGATTTCTCCTCTTTAAAACTAGTATTTGAGGTGTCTTAAGTGTCATTATGATGTCGTTAGAGGCACACCATAAGCAATATGGAAGTATGATGTTTGCGACACTTGTGGTCAATATGCAACACTTTCGGACAAGTTGCGACACTTACAACACTTGTAATGACGACACTTGCGACACTATTGAAGTGAGTAATTTTGATGTGTAACAGATTGCCCCCAAAGTGCAAAGTCAGAAGACGATGGTGACTGAAGTAATTTGTAGACTTTTTCAAGCAAGGGTATGGATGCAGAGAGGCTGGAAAAAGATGCACACAACCATCAAACAAATATTAATGACATGTTTCAAACCCAAGGCAGGCACACCTATGCTTGAGTGATAAAAACTTTTTAGGTATGGCCGCCATAAAATACACTACAGATCCATAATTATATTGATAAAAGGTATAGCCACTGAAGATACAATGTGGATCTATACTCCTATGACCTGAACTGGTCATAGCCATGAAGAATACATAGTGGATCTACGAGATGACAAGACATATCCATGACCAATACAAAGTGGATCTATGTGACAGTATATGTGTCATAGTTCAATAGAACTCCTTCGCAACCTGGGAAAAGTATGTATAAGAGTGATAACTCAAACTAGGGTCTTCTTACCGATCCCAATGTAGTACGAATTTAACCATGTGAATAGATGTCCTGATGTTGAACATGGTAGAAACCACTTTATTACTGGTCAATGAGGTAAAATGTTAACAAGTGTGATGGAGATCACCATTGATGTCAATGATTCCCAAGGTACTCTAGTACATTCCGATGAATGTGAATGAATGAGTTGAAGTCAAACATCTGTGGAATCACCCGATCAAGGGTCAATGATGTAAACCCATTTTCGGACATGAGGAGGCCTACCATTGAGGCATGCAGGTCCCAAGGTACTAACTGGTTTCTAAGTCTAGTTATTGGATAATGTGCTTAAGTCGACAGGAATAGACTCGTTGTAGGAGGGCCTTGATGTATCCCCCATCAACGACATGAAACTGACACAAAGATATAATTGGTAGATCAAATGAACATAGACTGACATGGGTATTGAAACAAGATATTTATGATGGTTGATTCTCGACGAAGATACTTCCCTTGAAAACTGAGTCACAATAGCATAAACATGACATGGACCAAAACATGATGATGCAGTGGAGACTGTGACTTTCGTCAGGTGACCCAAAGGAGTAAGAAAACTCATAGGATTGGTTAAGCAGAGGTTCAGCAGATTGAAATGTGTGCAAAGACAAAGTGTCGTGTTCAAGGGTGACTATAAGAGTTACTGGTGAAGTTCTCAAAAACTTCTTGGCTTGCTTCTTTCAATTTTTTACCCAACCAGATAGACGAGTACCTCTTTTATGTTTAATGAGCTCGATGAGGGTAACACATGCTCACTATAACTCACCTTAGGTAAGTTCCTCTTCCTTTGTTTAACGAAATGGAAGAAGTAAGCATTCGATCCCATATGGGCCCTTCAATGTATGATCGTTTAACAAGTCCAGAGAAGGTAAACTCGGCTGTTTTTCATTTTTAGAGAGTCTGAAAATGACTTAAAGATGACTCCAATGTGGTCCCTTTTCGTAATATTAGTCTCACTAGGTCGAAAAAGAGATAAATTATCACTCGAAAGATGCCATTTCAAACCTTTTAATGAGTGGGAAAGGAAGCAATATCACTCGACAATCTTTTCATGTTTAGAGAGTCTGAAAAGAGCTTAAAGACGACTCCAGGGGGTTCATTTTTTGTACAACCTTTACGAGTTCGAAAAAGTGATAAAAGTCTACTCGGTTGCATTCTTATGTTTTTACGAGCACAAGAAAGAAAAAAGACTAAGATCAGTATGCCCCCATCTTGAAAAGCTAGTGGCTTAACTCCAGAATGATCATCAAAGGCTGGAGACATGGCACCCAAGATTCAATTCATTCACCGACTTTGAGGTTGTCACCAATTTCTATACTAGATGGAGAAAAATGATACAGGTGAATGAAATGAAGGTTCAAATGCGAGACCTAACGAAAGACTCGACTCGACATATATGAGATCTAGCGAAAGACTTGACCTGACAGGAGAGGTGACTATTTCATTTTTTAACGAGCTTGACATAGGAAAAGAACTATGCTCAAGGCTCCAGGTTCAATCCCCAGATTTTTGTTTCATTTTTTAAACGAGCTTGTTACAGAGAATAAAAACTATGCTCATGGCCTATGTTTCATTTATTAACGATCTTTTTACAGAAAGGAAAACTATGCTCGTAGCCTCTGTTTCATTTTTTAACGATCTTTTCATAGAGATGGAAACTATGCTCGTGACCTCTTCTTGATCATGGCTTCCAAGAGGATAATTCTATGAAAGGAAAACATGTCAAGGGAAAAAACTCGGTCATGGTTTCCAAGAGATCTTCACTGGATGGAAGAAGAATTCTCTAGAAGGAACACATGTCAAGGGTCTCTTCAAGGGTAAGGATATATGGCTCCAATAGACCTATTGAAGAGATCACCATGTCCACTACCGGATCCAAATCATTAAAAGTTGAAGTCATGGGAGACAACGCCACATAATTGACCTGTGGCAGGGGTGATGCTGACTGCATATAAGACCCGATTAGGGAGGTTATTGGGTTGATGGTAAAGTCAGGGCCAACAAACAAAAGTTGATCAATAGTCACCATTATTCCATCATGCGTGAAATATATCACATGAAAAATAGTGGACACAATAGCTTTCATGGAATAGACATAATCTCGCCCAAGGAGTAAATCGAAATCCAAGGGGTCCTAAACTACCATAACATCAATAAAGACTTTTTTCCCTCCCAAAGTTACCCGAAACTGAGGAAGGATCCCTAAAGGGTGTCTGGTTCTTCTGTTGAAAGAAAATAGAGTCTGGGTAACCAACACAAGCTTAGAATAACCCCAATCTTGCCAAGCAATAGAGGACAAAATACTAACGGACGAACCTTCATCTATCAGCATATGAGGAACGTCCTGACCACAAACTTGAACTGGAATCTTAAAAGGAATGTGAGAGGGGAGACAAGGCTTAGTTATCCCACCCCAATCAAAAAGGATATCCTCATTACTTGGAGGGGTTTTCGCAGGAGAAGGAGAAATGCCCCCCAGCATGGTAGATCCTATATCAATGAGAAAAACGTGGGTAGAATCGGGTTTACTCTCTAACGAGAGAGTAGAATCGATCAATGATGAGATCAGATCGAATACCTTGGCACTCTTCAGAGGAAGAGTGGGATTGACTTATGATCTAACCAGAGAAACCACTTTGGAACTCTTCGGATGAAGGGTAGGATTGACCGATGAAGGGACTGGATCAATCAATTTAGCACTTGTCAGAGGAGGAGTGGGATTGACCGATGAAGTAAATGGAGCAACCAATTTGACAATTCTCAAAGGAGGAGTGGGATCGATCGATGGTGGAGTCGGGTCGACCACTTTGAAACTCTTCAGATGAAGGGTGGGATTGACTAATGAGGGGATTGGATCAGTCACTTGGGTTTCACTTTCTAGATGAAAAGTGGGGCTGATCGATGACAGAACTGGATCAACTACTTCGGTGAGTGGTTCAACCGAGGATGAAACTAGATTGACCACCTGATCAACCAGATTGATCGGGGATGGAACCAGATTGACTAGTCCATAAACTAATGATGGGTTGGGGGAAATCCTATGATAAGTAGCTGGAAGTTGAAGCTTTGCCAAAAGAGAAGAAGCCTGATCCATGTAAGGACGAAGGTGAGAATAATGGTCACCTTTGCATAACATACAAGGGAATTTGACAATTGTCTTCTTCTTACCAACCTTAATGTCACTAGTTGACAAGGTATCACCAGCATGACCAGTAGGGGATGATGATGTGGAGGACCATACTTCTAAGACCTTGGGAATATCAGGGAAATCCTTCAGAAAATGGTCACCCTTACAAAGACTGCAAGGGAATTTGGGTTTCAAATTCTTCATTTTAACCTTATCTACCTTATCAACACTCCCAGTATTATTAATAGTGGTTGGTTTCTTAGATCCAACATTTGATGTAGTTGGAGGCTTGGTCCATTTCTGGTTCTTCTTCTTCTTCTCTTTCCTTTTCTTCTTCTTCTTATCAATATGGCTACTCGCTTGAGAGATTTCACTAGGTGAAGAAGGAGAAATGGAAGGAGACCTGACAAGCGAAGAAGGAGAAAGGTAGACATGAGGTTGATGTGTGGGCGGTGTTCTTACATCTGAAGCACCTGCATTCGAGATGACCAGAGTGGAAAACAAAGATACCGGTAACCCAATTGTGAGACCTGAAAGGCTCAAAGTAGCGATCTAAGGAGGACCAATGTTTCCGTAAGAAGGAAAAACAAAGGGTTCCCCTGGAAAAGGGGTTCCTTCATTGGTCATCCCAAGAACTGACGCCATAAAAATAAAGCTCCAACCTAGATTCTTCTAGGGAGAAAAAACAACACACGCTAAAAATCTAGTAAGCAAGCAAGCAAACAAAACCTTCTCACAATGAGCCCACTAGTTAGTGATGAAATCCAACATCGTGGGAACAAAGTAAGAAGGGGCTGAGATAGAGCGGGTGGAAAAGTTACATTGATGACCTGCTTAACGGACTTACACCCTCGTGCAATCTCCCACACATAATCGTGCGTATACCCTCCAAGGAGCCCATGTGAGTCTGGCCAACGTCAATTCCAGGTACCGTGAAGAATTTCCCCTCCACAGTCACCTTGTGTAAAGACCCTAAAGATATAGGCCACTAATGTTACCAACTACGACAATGATGCCTAGGGAAATAGTCGACAGTCCGATCCATGCGCAAGGGCAGAGTATCTAGCCTGAAATCAATTTGAAAGGCTTCCACTGATCATTGTGGGTATACCTTCAAGCGACCCCCATAATACGCGCAATCTCTACACCAAGACAAACAAAGCAGGGTGAGTAACTCTGCCAGTCTTAATGCGACCTCGTGATTGACCCTTGTGTGAGAAGGGCTTCCCAGGACAAAATGCAACAATTGGATTTCATTGCTCCCTAACACAAGATCCTATCTTTGTTTGAAACTTTGTAAATTTATCTTTCACACCTATTCCAAATCCCTACAACTAATCTAATGTAGGTTTTCTACTAGAAAATGTAAAAATGTCTAATCAATTTTAGTTTAGTGCTTGATTTTTAAAGCTATTGTTACTCAAAAGGAAAATGGCGTGGACAATATGGTGTTTTGACCGACTCAAAATTTAGGCAAAGAGATGAATATTAAATATTTTCATTTCGATGAAAACTATGCTACGATAAGGAGAAAACATTCATCATTATAGATGCACAATGTCCCCCCAAAAAACCAAACACGTGCAATTCCGCTACTTCAAATGCAAGCTAGTTTCATGACCCAAAATCAAGAATGCATTCAAAACAATGAGAACTGAAAGAAAACAAGTAGAATCTTGTTCTAACAAGAACTCATTCAAGGATCCTAAAACCAACAAGCATC
>JASDQU010372071.1:94687-112366 GCA_032191745.1 Picea mariana | reverse complement strand
TTTTGAATTTGTTGGTGAGTTAGAGGGTTGTTTCACCAAGACAAAAGCATGGTCAAATTGGCAAGATGATATGGATGAGGGTTCTCCTTGGTTGGTAGCAGAGTAATAACAGACAAGTGAAATAATAGAGGTAAAAACAGAGGGAAAAAAAAAACCATTCAATGAATAATCTGTTGCAAGAAGTTTAATACTTAAAATAATATTTCAAGGCAATAAACAATGTATCAAAAACACAATTACTCCCATAGGTTGCAATAAAACCAAATCTTCATCAAAGCATTAGCTGATGCACCCTAGTTGCCTGAAATGACCAATATCCCAATCTACCAAATCGACCTCCCTATTATCAGATCGACAAAAATGAATATTATGGGATCATAGAATTATTTTGTGTGAGAATTGAATTGGAAAAAATTGTTACTTATTCTAGTTTTTTTAAGACCTTATCACAGTCATAATGAAAAATTATGCTAACCCACTATTGTATACAAAAGCCAAACATCAATAACACCTGTAAAACTATACACAGTTATAGCCAAAAATCAAGTTATAGTTTATATTTTCATTTGCTCACACCCTTTTTAATGATACAAGCACAATACAAAACGAGTATGTGGATAAAATATTGGACTAGAAAATAATGATTTTGCAACAATGGGGATTTTTTGAGACCAATTACCACTTCCAAAAATTTCCCTCCCCTTTTTCTATTTTCCCACTCTCTTTTATCCTCTTCTTTTCCCTCTTCTATACTTAACCTAATTCCCCTTTCTTTTTCCCCTCTACTTTCTCTTTCTAGTTACTTACTTATTTTTTCGAAAATGTCTAAGTGTGCGGGTTGGAAAACTCACAAGTGTTATAAGAGAAACCCCCTGTGGACAAGTGGATTTCCTCTTGGATGCTAGACCCCTAACTCCAAGACAGAAAGTGCTATTATGGACACTGACATTCCTTTATCATAAAGTTAAAGTATCAAAGAAGAAGAGGGAATAATGGTAAATACCTCTTTACTGACATTTGTCATTGCTGGCTCTAGGCTTATCTTGATCTCCAAGTTCAATTGAAGGTCCTGTGATACAATGAGCAATAACAAAAATACTTCCTAATCTACTATGATTAGCTTCATGATGAATCTATGAAAGAGACAAGTTCATATACACAAACTTTAAAGGAAACAGGCCAAGCACGAATTTATATTAATGAGAACAAAGTGTTACTTACAACCATAGATGTAGTGCAACAACTTCACCAAGCTCCCTTTGTCCAGACCCTTGCTCAAATAATCCACACACAGAATTTTGGTGCTTCAATGATATCTCCCTTATGAGATCATAAGTTTGATACTTCACAATTTCTCCATCCCTTCCTTATGAGATCATAAGTTAGGTGCTTCTCTCAAACTATATCCTTGTATGTACTATATGTTGCCTATGAGATCATAGGTTTTATACCTCCAATATTTTCATGTCCCTTTCACCATGAGAAGGCCTCCTTATATAATCTTGGAGAGGCCCAACCACTTTACAGATATTTTGGATAAGTTGAGGATTCTTCTCCTTCAGTCGAGGATCTTCTCTAAGATCATGCCTTCAACTCATATTCGAATCCAACCAACTTCAGAGATTGAGGGGATTCTTCCCTAATTTATCTCAACAAACCAAAATTTGCTCAGGAAGGGTAGTGCTTCCCCAAAAGTGTGCACAAAGAATTTCAACGCTCCCCCAAAGAAGGCTAGGGAGCGTCGGCACTCCTTGACAGTGGGTAGGGGAGGACTGCCTTCCAAAAATCATTTTTAAGTAGTTTTTTCAGTGGCAAAAGGGTTGTACTCCTTGTCAAGTGATTTCTCCTCTTTAAAACTAGTCTTTGAGGTGTCTTAAGTGTCCTTATGATGTCGTTAGAGGCACGCCATAAGCAATATGGAAGTATGATGTTTGCGACACTTGTGGTCAATATGCAACACTTTCGGACAAGATGCGACACTTACAACACTTGTAATGACGACACTTGCGACACTATTGAAGTGAGTAATTTTGATGTGTAACAGATTGCCCCCAAAGTGCGAAGTTAGAAGACGATGATAACTGAAGTAATTTGTAGACTTTTTCAAGCAAGGGTATGGATGCAGAGAGGCTGGAAAAAGATGCACACAACCATCAAACAAATATTAATGACATGTTTCAAACCCAAGGCAGGCACACCTATGCTTGAGTGATAAAAACTTTTTAGGTATGGCCGCCATAAAATACACTACAGATCCATAATTATATTGATAAAAGGTATAGCCACTGAAGATACAATGTGGATCGATACTCCTATGACCTAAACTGGTCGTAGCCATGAAGAATACACAGTGGATCTATGAGATGACAAGACATATCCATGACCAATACAAAGTGGATCTATGTGATAGTACATGTGTCATAGTTCAATAGAACTCCTTCACAACCTGGGCAAAGTATGTATAAGAGTGATAACTCAAACCAGGGTATTCTTACCAATCCCAATGTAGTACAAATCTAACCATGTGAATAGATGTCCTGATGTCGAACATGGTAGAAACCACTTGATTACTGGTCAATGAGGTAAAATGTTAACGAGTGTGATGGAGATCACCATTGATGTTAATGATTCCCAAGGTACTCTAGTACATTCCAACGAATGTGAATGAATGAGCTAAAGTCAAACATCTGTGGAATCACCCAATCAAGGGTCAATGATGTAAACCCAATGTCGGACATGAGGAGGCCTACCATTGAGACATGTAGGTCCCAATGTACTAACTGGTTTCTAAGTCTAGTTCCTGGATAATGTGCTGAAGTCGACAGGAATAGACTCGTCGTAGGAGGGCCTTGATGTATCCCCCATCAACGACACGAAACTGACACAGAGATATAATTGGTAGATCAAATGAACATAGAATAACACGGGTATTGAAACAAGCTATTTATGATGGCTGATTCTCGAGGAAGATACTTCCCTTGAACACTGAGTCACAATAGCATAAACATGACATGGACCAAAACATGATGATGCAGTGGAGACTGTGACTTTCGTCGGGTGACCCAAAGGAGTAAGAAAACTCATAGGATTGGTTAAGCAGAGGTTCAACAGATTGAAATGCATGCAAAGACAAAGTGTCGTGTTCAAGGGTGACTGTAAGAGTTACTGGTGAAGTTCTTAAAAACTTCTTGGCTTGCTTCTTTCAATTTTTTACCCAACCAGATAGACGAGTACCTCTTTTATGTTTAATGAGCTCGATGAGGGTAACACATGCTCACTATAAATCACCTTAGGTAAGTTCCTCTTCCTTTGTTTAACGAACTGGAATAAGTAAGCATTCGATCCCGTATGGGCCCTTCAATGTATGATCATTTAACGAGTCCAGAGAAGGTAAACTCAATTGTTTTTCATTTTTAGAGAGTCTGAAAATGACTTAAAGATGACTCCAATGTGGTACCTTTTCGTAATATTAGTCTCACTAGGTCAAAAAAGAGATAAATTATCACTCGAAAGATGCCATTTCAAACCTTTTAATGAGTGGGAAAGGAAGCAAGATCACTCGACAATATTTTCATGTTTAGAGAGTCTGAAAAGAGCTTAAAGATGACTCCAAGGGGTTCGTTTTTTGTATAACCTTTACGAGTTCGAAAAAGTGATAAAAGTCTACTCGGTTACATTCTTATGTTTTTACGAGCACAAGAAAGAACAAAGACTAAGATCAGTATGCCCCCATCTTGAAAAGCTAGTGGCTTAACTCCAGAATGATCATTAAAGGCTGGAGACATGGCACCCAAGATTCAATTCATTCACCGACTTTGAGGTTGTCACCAATTTTTATACCAGATGGAGAAAAATGATACAGGTGAATGAAATGAAGGTTCAAATGTGAGACCTAACGAAAGACTCGACTCGACATATATGAGATTTGGCGAAAGATTCGACCTGATAGGAGAGGTGACTGTTTCATTTTTTAACGAGTTTGACACAGGAAAAGAACTATGCTCAAGGCTCTAGGTTCAATCCCCAGATTTCTGTTTCATTTTTTAAACGATCTTGTTACAGAGAATAAAAACTATGCTCATGGCCTATGTTTCATTTTTTAATGAGCTTTTTACAAAAAGGAAAACTATGCTCGTAGCCTCTGTTTCATTTTTTAACGAGCTTGTCACAGAGATGGAAACTATGCTCGTGACCTCTTCTTGATCATGGCTTCCAAGAGGATAATTCTCTGGAAGGAAAACATGTCAAGGGAAAAAACTCGGTCATGGTTTCCAAGAGATCTTCACTGGATGGAAGAAGAATTATCTGGAAGGAACACATGTCGAGGCTCTCTTCAAGGGTAAGGATATCTGGCTCCAATAGACCTATCGAAGAGATCACCATGTCCACTACCGGATCCAAATCATCAAAAGTTGAAGTCATGGGAGACAACGCCACATAATTGACCTGTGGCAGGGGTGATACCGACTGCATATAAGATCCGGTTAGGGAGGTTATTGGGTTGATGGTAAAGTCAGGGACAACAAACAAAAGTTGATCAATAGTCACCATTATTCCATTGTGCATGAAATATATCACATGAAAAATAGTGGACACAATAGCTTTCATGGAATAGACATAATATCGCCCAAGGAGTAAATCGAAATCCAAGGGGTCCTGGACTACCATAACATGAATAAAGACTTTTTTCCCTCCCAAAGTTACCGGAAACTGAGGAAGGATCCATAAAGGGTGTCTGGTTCTTCTGTTGAAAGAAAACAGAGTCTGGGTAACCAACACAAGCTTAGAATAACCCCAATCTTTCCAAGCAATAGAGGACAAAATACTAATGGACGAACCTTCATCTATCAGCGTATGAGGAACATCTCGACCACAAACTTGAATTGGAATATTAAAAGGAATGTGAGAGGGGAGACAAGGCTTAGTTATCCCACCCCAATAAAAAAGGATATCCTCATTACTTGGAGGGGTTTTCGCAGGAGAAGGAGAAATGCCCCCCGGCATGGTAGATCCTATATTAATGAGAAAAACGTGGGTAGAATCGGGTTTACTCTCTAACGGGAGAGTAGGATCGATCGATGATGAGATCAGATCGAATACCTTGGCACTCTTCAGAGGAAGAGTGGGATTGACTTATGATCGAACCGGAGCAACCAATTTGGAACTCTTCGGATGAAGGGTAGGATTGACCAATGAAGGGACTGGATCAGTCAATTTAGCACTTGTCAGAGGAGGAGTGGGATTGACCGATGAAGTAAATGGAGCAACCACTTTGACACTTCTCAAAGGAGGAGTGGGATCGATCGATGGTGGAGTCGGGTCGACCACTTTGAAACTCTTCGGATGAAGGGTGGGACTGACTAATGAGGGGACTGGATCAGTCACTTGGGTTTCACTTTCTAGATGAAAAGTGGGGCTGATCGATGACAGAACTGGATCAACTACTTCGGTGAGTGGTTCAACCGAGGATGAAACTAGATTGACTACCTGATCAACCAGATTGACCGGGGATGGAACCAGATTGACTAGTCCATCAACTAATGATGGGTTGGGGGAAAGCCTACGATAACTAGCTGGAAGTTGAAGCTTTGCCAAAAGAGAAGAAGCTTGATCCATGTAAGGACAAAGGCGAGAATAATGATCACCTTTGCATAACATATAAGGGAATTTGACAATTGTCTTCTTCTTACCAACCTTAATGTCACTAGTTGACGGGGTATCACCAGCATGACCAATAGGGGCTGATGATGTGGAGGACCATACTTCTAAGACCTTGGGAATATCAGGGAAATCCCTCAGAAAATGGTCACCCTTACAAAGACTGCAAGGGAATTTGGGTTTCAAATTCTTCATTTTAACCTTATCTACCTTATCAACTCTCCCAGTATTATTAACAGTGGCTGGTTTCTTAGATCCAACATTTGATGTAGTTGGAGGCTTGGTCCATTTTTGGTTCTTCTTCTTCTTCTCTTTCCTTTTCTTCTTCTTCTTATCAATCTGGCTACTCGCTTGAGAGATTTCACTAGGCAAAGAAGGAGAAATGGAAGGAGACCTGACAAGCAAAGAAGGAGAAATGTAGACATGAGGTTGATGTGTGGGTGGTGTGCTTACATCTGAAGCACCTGCATTCGAGATGACCAGAGTGGAAAACAAACATACCGGTAACCCAATTGTGAGACCTGCAAGGCTCAAAGTAGCGATGTAAGGAGGACCAATGTTTCCTTAAGAAGGAAAAACAAAGGGTTCCCCTGGAAAAGGGGTTCCTTCATTGGTCATCCTAGGAACTGACGCCATAAAAATAAATCTCCAACCTAGATTCTTCTAGGGAGAAAAAACAACACACGCTAAAAATCTAGTAAGTAAGCAAGCAAACAAAACCTTCTCACAATGAGCACACTAGTTAGTGATGAAATCCAACATCATGGGAACAAAGTAAGAAGGGGCTGAGACAGAGTGGGTGGAAAAGTTACGTTGGCGACCTGCTTAACGGACTTACACCCTCGTGCAATCTCCCACACACAATCATGGGTATACCCTCCAAGGAGCCCAAGTGAGTCTGGCCAATGTCAATTCCAGGTACCGTGAAGAATTTCCCTTCCGTAGTCACCTTGTGTAAAGACCCTAAAGATATAGGCCACTAATGTTACCAACTACAACAGTGATGCCTAGGGAAACAATCGACAGTCCGATCCACGCGCAAGGGTAGGGTATCTAGCCTGAAATCAAATTGAAAGGCTTCCACTGATCATTGTGGGTATACCTTCAAGCGACCCCCATAATACGCGCAATCTCTACACCAAGACAAACAAAGCAGGGTGAGTAACTCTGCCAGTCTTAATGCGACCTCGTGATTGACCCTTGTGTGAGAAGGGCTTCCCAGGACAAAATGCAACAATTGGATTTCATCTCTCCCTAACACAAGATCCTATCTTTGTTTGAAAATTTGTAAATTTATCTTTCACACCTATTCCAAATCCCTACAACTAATCTAATGTAGGTTTTCTACCAGAAAATGTAAAAATGTCTAATCAATTTTAGTTTAGTGCTTGATTTTTAAAGCTATTGTTACTCAAAAGGAAAATGGCGTGGACAATATGGTGTTTTGACCGACTCAAAAGTTAGGAAAAGAGATGAATATTAAATATTTTCATTTCGATGAAAACTATGCTACGATAAGGAGAAAAAATTCATCATTACAGATGCACAATGTCCCCCCAAAAAACCAAACACGTGCAATTCCGCTACTTCAAATGCAAGCTAGTTTCATGACCCAAAATCAAGAATGCATTCAAAACAATGAGAACTGAAAGAAAACAAGTAGAATMTTKTTCTAACAAGAACTCATTCAAGGATCCTAAAACCAACAAGCATCCAAGGAGTACGATAAAATGCAGAGAAGACTCCAAGAAATGATAGGGAGAAAGAGAAACCACTCAAAATTGTCTTGACAAAAACACAGTTAGAAAAGGAAATTTTACATTTCTGAAAGAAGTTTCAAGCTTCAATCAAGACAAAATAGAGTGACAAGCATAAAAAATCAGCAAGAACCAATCCTAACAACTTCACAAACCAACCATAGACTCTGTGTAAAGAGTACTACAAAACAGGTTGCAAAAACTGAGCAAAAGAAGATAATTTCACTCAAAAAGAGACCAACGCTCCCTCACAATGGTGCACAAAGTGCTGCCAGTACTCCCTAAAGAACTATAGGGGAGTTCTATCACCCTTCTATGGTCTACAGGGGGGCGTTTTTGCTCCCAAAAACTCAGAACAAATAGCCAAAAAACATGTAAAAAATCACTCAGAACGCTTGAAAATTGGGGAAATTGTAGGTGAAGGTAGGATAAGGCTAATGGATGATGAAAAACCAATAATTTCTTGGGAAAAAGACTTCAAATATCAAAAGGAAAAGTACAAAATACCTTTGAATCTCCTTACAAAAGGTTTTCACTCAGTTAGATAAATGAGAAGAACATGACAAATTGACTCTAAATCGTCAAAGACAAAGAGTTATTCAAAGTAAGGAAGAAAAAGATGTCACAAAAACAAACAAATCATCATGAATTCTAAGATATCAAGGTGTTGGGGACTCAAAAAAGGATACACTGAGGTTGTAAGAACTCTAATCAAGTGCAAACAGGAAAAAAATGGATTCAGAGACTAAACTGCTGCAAGATCTTTAACATAAAGAGGGAAGCACTCTGGTGTAAGGGGCACCATAGAATTCCAACGCTCTGTGTAAAGCCAACAAGGATCACCAGTGCTCTGATAGAAAGGGTAGGGGAGCGCTAGGCTTAAAAAAATTCCGAAAAATACCCAAAAATCAAAAAATTCAAGTAAGTTCAAAAATCCAAAGTGTATGGGATGAAGTGAAGGGTCAACAAACAAATATAAGAATCGAAGACATAGTATAAATAATATCAAAATGAGCAAAGGAAATCAATATTTAGGAAGGAAAAAATTCAAAGGTCCCTCCCCAGTGGAGTCACCAATTTTTGTTACAGGATAATCTCCCTGCGGACAAGTGGATTTCCTCTTGGATGCTAGACCCCTAACTCCAAGACAGAAAATGATATTATGGACACTAAAATTCCTTTATCATAAAGCTAAACTATCAAATAAGAAGAGGGAAGAATGGTAAATACCTCTTTACTGACGTTTGTCCTTGCTCGCTCCGGGCTGATCTTGGTCTCCAAGTTCAGTTGAAGGTCCTTTGATACAATGAGCAATAACAACAATACTTCCTACTCTACTATGATTATCTTCATGATGAATCTATGAAAGAGACAAGTTCATATACACAAAATTTAAAGGAAACAGGCCAATCATGAATTTATATTAATGAGAACAAAGTGTTACTTACAACCATAGATGTAGTGCAACAACTTCACCAAGCTTGCTTTGTCCATAACCTTGCTCAAATAATCCACACACAGAATGATGATGCTTCAATGATATCTCCCTTATGAGATCATAAGTTTGATACTTCAAAATTTCTCCATCCCTTCCTTATGAGATCATAAGTTAGGTGCTTCTCTCAAACTCCATCCTTGTATGTACTGTATGTTGCCTATGAGATCATAGGTTTCATACCTCCAATATTTTCATGTCCCTTTCACCATGAGAAGGCCTCATTATATAATCTTGGAGAGGCCCAACCACTTGAGAGATATTTGGGATAAGTTGAGGATTCTTCTCCTTCAGTTGAGGATCTTCCCTAAGATCATGCATTGAACTCATATTCGAATCCAACCAACTTTAGAGATTGAGGGGATTCTTCCCTGATTTATCTCAACAAACCAAAATTTGCTCAGGAAGGGTAACTCTCCCCCAAAAGGGGGCATGAAGCTTTTCAACGCTCCCCCAAAGAAGGCTAGGGAGTGTTGACGCTCCTTGACAGTGGTTAGGGGAGCGTTGCCTTCCAAAAATCATTTTAAGTAGTTTTTTTAGTGGCAAAAGGCTTGTACTCATTGTCAAGCGATTTCTCCTCTTCAAAACTAGTGTTTGAGGTGTCTTCAGTGTCCTTATGATGTCGTTAGAGGCACAACATAGGAAAGATGGAAGTATGATGTTTGCGACACTTGCAACACTTGTGGTCAAGATGCGACACTTGTAGACAAGATGCGACACTTACAACACTTGTAATGACGACACTTGTGACACTATTGAAGTGAGTAATTTTCATGTGTAACAACAATTTCACATTTCATCTCATGCTTTTATATCATGACTCCGACTGACCACTTCCCCATTCCATACTTAGCCACTTTTTCGATCGTGGGTTCCCGAGAAGGCGGGCTCTAGATTTCCATGATATACAGCCCTTGGAGTTCCATGATATACAAATTGAACACCAGACTCCCCCATCATGCCCTCTTCCATGTTACACATTTTTCACTCAAAAGTTCTGAGACATACAATTTGACCGTCGGGCTCTCCTGTCTCCTGAGGATCCTTTGTCACCCTATTTTGAAGCCCAACCAACCACTTTCCATCTTGTCCATTTCTTGGAATCTCTTTCGCAGATCGTCAGGTTGGTGGGTTCAAAAAATCTCCAATTCTTAATCGTTGTTCCCCGTGCCTGCCACCTTCGCACTTCTTTCCA
This sequence comes from Picea mariana, assembly GCA_032191745.1. Taxonomy (NCBI): domain Eukaryota; kingdom Viridiplantae; phylum Streptophyta; class Pinopsida; order Pinales; family Pinaceae; genus Picea; species Picea mariana. The sequence goes on along the minus strand of JASDQU010372071.1, from coordinate 102,261 downwards.
AGTATGCAAGTAGTAAGTTTTAATGATAACAAATCATCATGAAACAACCGTAAATATTTTCATTAATGAGTGAAAGGCTCGAGGAGACAGTCACATTGACTATCCCTACACAACTTGTCCAGAAACATGCAGGAAAGATCTTTCCATGTAATGGGATATCCATTAAAAAATTCAATATATTACCTAAAACAAGTCTGACCGACCGCTTCCCCATTCAATACTTAGCCACTTTTTTGATTACAGGTTCTTGAATAGGTGGGATCAAGATTGCGCTTCCATTGTTTCACGACCTACAAACAACACGCGGATTTCCTTGATATACAAATTGACTGCTAGACTACCCCATCATGCCCTCTTCAGTGTTACACATTTTGCACTCAAAAGTTTCGAGACATACAATTTTATCGTCGGGCCCTCACCTCTCCTGAGTATCCCTTGTAACCTTATTTTGAAGCCCAAATGACCACTTTCCATACTTATCCATTCCTTAATCGCTCTTCCCTATCCCCGCAACCTTCACACTTCTTTCTAAATATGCAATTAGTAAGATTTAATGCTAACAAGTCATCATGCAGGAACCATGAATTTTGTCATTAATGAGAGAAAGGCTCAAGGAGATCTCCCATTAATACACATTAAACCAATATTTGCGAAGGGTTATATTATCCCTTCCGATTCTTCATTTCAAACATCATGGAATGGATTTCACGGGTCGTCGGGTTGGCGGGTTCACAAAATCTCCAATCCTTAATCGCTCTTTGCTGTCCCCACCACCTTTGTACTTCTTTCTAAGTATGCAATTAGTAAGCTTTAATGCTAACAACTCATCATGAAGGAACCATAGATATTGTCATTAATAAGCGAAAGGCTTGAGGAGATATCCCATTCACTCACATTAAAACAAGATTTGTGGAGGGTTATATTATCCATTCCGAGTGTTCATTTCAAACATCGTCTGGAGAAAACAGACGTTCTCGTCAACTTATGCAAGCAAATCGACAACAGTTCTGTGGAGATACAGTGAACATCTTCGAGTGTGAGGACCAGAACTTTGAGTGGTCCAGGGCATATTCTTACTACTCATCCCCTTCCACCCAAAACGAAGTAATTTGGACCTTTGGAATTGCCCATGTAGGCTGTGTCCTTGAAGTCTTTGACTCTAAGGAGGTGGTTTCTTGGTGCTCCAAGAGATATATTTCAAGCCAAATAATCATTCCACTGTGGTACCACTCTCCTATTTATTTGTCACCTCAGGTCTTCTGCAAGATGTTGAGATTGTCGGAGCCATCATTGATCTTTAGAGGAGAAAATTGCAAGGAGTTCCTAAAAAATCATGATAACAGGCTGGACCTCTTACCCGAGTTCTTGGAAGACCTAACGACAGTTCCTGAACATATCACAAGGTTTCAAGTTAGTTCATTTAGAAATCCATTCCGGGAAATTTCCTAGCTATTTACGAGGATAACAGGATAGGAATCCACAACAAGCATTTCCCGCATGATTCTTTATATTTTGTATTTCACGGTCAAGGAAAAAGTCATTTTTTATTGGGGGGAGCTGATTTCCATTGAAATCTGTTCCCAGTTGTCATGATTCAAACATGAGAAGAAATTTATATGTCATCCTACTTGGTTTTCGCGATAGCGCATCACTGTTGTTGGCCCTTGGTTATGAAAGAAAGTGAACATTACAGAAGAAAAGGAAAAACGTGAACTGCGCAGAAGGAAGGTTGAATGAGATCAGGTCGAAGTGGTTAAAGAAGCAGAAAAGATGGAGTGAAGTATGAGAGAGAAATACATTGGATGAGGATATCGAGGAAGACGGATTGACAAGGAATATGGATCATGGACAACTCAGCAAGCAGAAGAATCCACCGGTATATGCTTTGGAGAACCTTGTGGGAAGGAAGGAAAGACAGGCTGGCGAAGCCCTGAAAACATGGGTCAAGTTGACCTAGGTTTTTAGAAACCTAGGGTTTTGGTATCTAGGGTTTTGACACCTAGGCTTCGGCCTAAGGCTGTCGGTGAGATATTGTAATTTATAAATAAAGGTCAAGAGGACCTGGGATGGGCTGTTCATTCTGAGTTCGTTAATGTTAATGTAGAGAGAGAAGTATTGTGCTGTGAGGACATTTGATAATGTAATATCTTTAGATGGGTGCAAAGATCAACCTTGAAGTTGGGTGTGCAGGGAAGGGAGATAGAAAGAAGAGAGAAAGAGAGAGATCTGCAAGCTAAGAGCGCAGATAGAACTGAAATATTTCACCTAATATATTATAAAGCAAAGTTCCGTGGATGTAGCCCCAGGGAGAGGGTGAACCACGTATATCCTGTTGTTGTGTGTGATTGATGACGTGTTCTTTAATATGTTACTCTGATGATGAATTAGTATGTTAGATCTGATATATAACTATGCGAAGTAGGTTTATGCTTGGAAATAATAATTTGATCTCCATGTGTGGTTTCCTTGATTCCACTTGCATTTCCTCTGGTTGTAGACACCTGTGTCCTACAACCCCCTATTGCTACTTCGGGTGAGACTGCATCTGCTTCGCAGGTGTTTCCAAAAGGGCTAGGAGTTAGGGCTTGTTTATGCGCTATTAGAGTTGAACCCTGGGTCTGCCCCTGTGCTAACAAATGGTTCTGTTGCCGGGACCGAGATCTTCTTGAGGGAATGTCAAGATGGTTTCCATCAAATACATAAATTAAGAAGTGGATAGAATAACAAGAGAATGACTTGAAAGAAGCTCTGAATAAGAACCCTAATGTTATCACAGAAGACTGGATGGGAAGGTATATCTTTACTGATATACACAAGATTTTCTTTGAAGGGATTCATAAGGAGCTATACAAGTGGCTGGCCAGATTAGTAGATACCCAGTTTGAGATCATATCTAGACCGCCTGTGGTTTGGACATCAGTGTTGATCAAGAAGGTCAAGAGAGTTGATAACGCCGTGTCGAGAGAAGTAGATCACTGGTTTGATGGTACCATTGGAGGCTATATCACTGAGTTTTCTATTGACAAAGTAGATTCATATAGCCAAGCAGAGATATATTTATTTAAGGGGTCGAGAGGAAAATTTTTATACTCTCTGAAGCTGAAGATCAAGATGCTGCTACATGAGAAGAAAATCTTGAAGATACAATAGTGGGTCAAATTGAAAAATATAATGTTCAATAATTCAGACAGCGACAATGACACATAGGTCAGACACACGTGCAGTGGGAGAACCTTCAGAGAAGTCCCTCTGGTGGACTTGTTTGAGCAGAGTTACTAACCACCAGCACAGGAAGAAGGGTTCTACAATGGAGAAGAAGGAGTTGCTGAACGAGGAATATTCAGAGTCCTCTAGGGCAGAAGAAGAGAAGACTGAAGAAAATCGTCGAGAAGAGTCAAAACCTTTAGGGACTGCACAGACTGTTGAAGTGAGTACTACTACGCCCCCTATTGTCTTAACAACATTAAGTAACCAGAGTAACCTAAGTTATGAGAACACTCAGAGAACTGGTACAACTGGTTCAGTGCATAATCGGTCAGGAACCTTAGGAATATCTATGGAAGATGAGATGAGGTTACCCACTTTTAGAGCAGAAGGATCTGAAGATCCTGACCAACACTAGTTTCTATGTGAAGCTGTATGGAGTATTAAGAATGTCACTGATGAAGCTGTTAAATGAGTTCAGTTTAGTACTACCCTGAGAGACTGTGCACTGAGCTGGTACACGAAGTTCATCCAAGGAGTTGTCTAGCCAAAACCGCTGAACGATATTAAGACTGCTTTGATTGATGAATTCAAGAAACCCAAGTTAGAATCGCAGTGCATCACAAAGTTGAAATAAATCAAGAAAAAATTAGTTGAACCCGTTTGGGAGTTTGATCAGAGGTTTAAGACCTTGATAGGTCATTTGAGTTTTTAGATCCCAGATGAGAAGAACAAGGAATGGTTCATTGCTACCCTCCTACCACACATCAAAGTCCCTCTAATGTAGTAGAAGATTGCTTTTCAGGCTAAGGCATTGGAGATCTCCATGAAACTAGAATCGACCCCTATGGAAAAATCCAACTCAAGTATGAGTCAAATCTTGAGTCAACTAACTATCTTATCATTGGGTCGAAGATATGAAAAAATATAAGGCAAAAGATAAGAGAGAAGACATTTGGTGCATTAGATGCAAATTAGAAGGCCATGACAAGGAGCAGTAACACTATCCCCTATTTCTTGAATACTTGGCTTTTGGAGCCCCGATCCCTTTGAAGAAAGTTACTCTACCTTGGTGCGAGGTATGAAAAAATAGACATTGCCCTGGAGAATTCTATTACATGCAAAAGTACGCTCATACACCTACGAATGTCTACCGAACATTCTGTAAATATGTGGGTCATGATGAGAAGAACTGTAGAGCTTATGATCTCTTGCATGAAAGATCAAGGGACATATACAAAATTCAAGTCAAAGTATGGCAAGAAGGGAACACTACACAGTATAACTCCCCAGGAAGAGGACACTTTAGCCATCATGGTGGATTCAGAGGAAGAGGACGAGGAGGAGGCATGGGCCGAGGTCGAGGTCAGATCATTTGTTATAACTGTGCACAACTAGGTCATTTGACAAGGCACTGTCAAAACACTTGTACCACTTGTAGTTACTGCAACTCATTTTAACATGTCATAGAAGATTTCCCTGTGTTGTTAGCCAAACTTCAGGAACGATGAGGAGGAAACCAACAAGTACAAATAATCACAGTAGGACCTCATGGAGCATATCTAAGAGTCATTGTTATCACTAGAGGAGGCACTGCTATAGGATAATACAGGGTGACCCCAGGAAAGACTACAGAACAATCAGGAGTCAGAAAAGCTGCAGAGAAGACACAAGAGTTTGATCCAAAGAGAGAGAAGCAGACATTTGAAGAGGCAAGGAAAGAGTTTGTAAGAGACCAAGCTTCATCATCAAAAGCACAACCAGAAGTGAGAGAATGTGGAATGCCCTTGGAATTTGATCATTCTGCTTCGCCTGGAGAGGGAAAAGAGGTAAGTAAGCTCATGTAATTCTTATGCACTTGCATTAATTTGATTAAGGATGAAAAATCCATACAAGAAATACAAAATTTGATCAGATAGTATGATCTAGGAAAGGTAGACCCTCTACTAAATAAATAAGTACATCAACTATCCAAAAAGAAAAGGAAAAATAAGGAACTACACCTTAATGCTCAAATTGGAGATTATGATATAGACTATGTGGTCCTCAACTTAGGATCGGAGGTCAATGTTATGACGAAGCAAACTTGGGCACTGATGGGAAAACATAAGTTGATCTATTCCCCCATCAGGCCTAGGATGGCCAATCAACAGGCTGTGAGCCCCTTCGAAAGATTGGAACATTTCCCTATGGACATCGATGGGGTTAGAACATTTGTGGACTTCGCGGTAATTGAGATAGTCAATGATAGTTGTCCTTATCCTGCGTTGTTAGGAATTGATTGGGCTTTCAAAAATTATACTGTTGTTGACCTGGAGAAAAGAAGAATTACGTTTGAAGGTGATGGCCTTAGGATCATCACACCTTTGGATCCTGATGAAGGTCCCTGATACACAAATCCCATCAGAGAAGAAGACCGCACATATGAGTTGGAGAATATATACAAACTGACAGCAAGACAACATGATTACATTAATCCTACAACATATGGGAATTTAAGAACGAAGTGACAACACATGTTCATTAGACTCAGAAGAAGCACTGGAGAACTTGTAGAATAAAATGAATGAAGTATCTACACGGAGATGTGCTAGACTGACCAGAGAAGTTCGCTGGATCGACACAACAGTAAGTAATTTACCCACATTTGATGGTTTGAATCACTTAGAAACTTTCTTATTGGAATTTGAATAAATTGTACTAGTACAACAGAGGATGTTAGCACTAGACGAGGCTTTGAAATATACTCCATCAAGATGGTGGGGAACACATAAAAGGAACATCACAAACTAGATACAATGTCACACTTTTATGACAACGTGATTTTTAGAACAAGTCGAAGGATGCGAAGTTAGGTACATAGGTCAGAGATGTATGAAAGACCATATGCGAGGTTGTGAGGAGGCCTGGACCAAAATTCCTCAAGAGAAGTGGGTGCATAAATTCATCAATACTCTAGACACAATGCTTATCAATTGGTACCTTCAAGCGGAATTGCGTCTCACCACTGCAGATTGGCAAGGTATGAATCGGAATTTTGTAGCTACATTTTTATTTGAAAGTCGACACCCTCTAGTAGAACAAGCTTTACAGGTTGTAAGACATAAATTATTTGAGGAAGCACCTAGCCTCCCTGTGGAGCAAGAAGAGGATGAATGGACTGCACCTCTTCATAAATTGCAAGGATTTTACAATATCAATGTTGATGAAGACGATGGTCCTAGGAATGTGAACATCACAGAAACGGAAGGCCAGAGAGACATAAAAGGACCAGGAGTCGAACTACATTTTATTGGAAAACCACTCAAAATCAAGAAAGTTAATATTGGAACAGAGCAAGCACCTAAGCTTGCTAATGTTGGAGATTACTGGGATGATGCCACTATTGATAAGATCACAGAGTTACTGCATGAATATCATGACTTGTTTCCAACCAAGTTCACTGATATAAAGGGAATTAAAGGGCCCATGGGCGAGATGAAGATCCCCTTTAAACCATATGCAAGGCCAGTTAAAGAAAGACCCTACAGATTGAACCCTAAATATAAGGAGAAAGTGAAGATTGAATTAGACAGAATGCTAGAAGCAGGAATCATATAACTTGTTGAAGAATCAGAGTGCATTATCCCTATGGTGGTTCAGGATAAGAAAACAATAGAGATCAGAATCTGTGTAGATCTCAGGAAGCTGAATGATGCATGTCTACATGATCCATTCCCTACACCATTTACTGATGAAGTGTTAGATAATGTGGGAGGATAGGAAGTCTACTCCTTCACTGATGGATTTTCAGGATACCATCAGATCTAGATTTCCAAGGAAGATCTTCATAAGACCACGTTTTCAATAGAATGGGGATCCTACCAATACAAAATGATGCCTTTTGGATTGAGGAATGGACCAACCATCTTTTCTAGGGTGGTGTTCGAAGCATTCAAGGAGTTTTTACATAAATTTCTAGAATCCTATTTTGATGATTGGACTATTTTTAGCTTATTGAAAAACCATATTGAATTCTTAAGACTAATGTTGGATAAGTGAACCTAAAGAAATACATCTTCTTTAATCCCTTTGGAGTGTTGCTGTTCCATATTGTGTGTAAGCAGGGGTTACTGGTAGATCCATCTAAGATTGCCATTATTGTCGATTTACCCCCTCCTACTTAAGTCAAACAACTGCGCACTGCGCTAGAACATACTAGATACTACATGAAGTTCATTAAGGGATATGCATAGATTACAACACCTATGGAGAAGATTCTGAAGAAATATTGCCAGTTTCAATGGATAGAAGAATGTCAGCAGAGCTTCGACACACTGAAACAAAAAATGGTTACTACGCCTATTCTGGTTTTCCCAGATTGGAGCAAG
>JASDQU010372071.1:73712-87169 GCA_032191745.1 Picea mariana | reverse complement strand
GCCATGGTGTATGTAATGCAGAAGTTTCTTCACTACTTGTTAGGAGAACACTTTAAGATGTTCATAGATCACTCCATGCTGAAATACCTAGTCAACAAGCCAGTGTTGGGGGGAAGGATATGCATATGTCTTATGCTATTTAAAGAATATGATTTTGAAATTGTGGTAAAGCCAGGAAGGATGAACAAGGGACCTGACCACTTGTCTAGGTTGGAACATGGAGAGGAACCTACTAGTTTGGAGGATATACTGTTGGATGCATAGTTGCTGGCCATTAGAAAGGTTGATGATCAATTCACCGAGATATTTCAGTTCCTATCAACAGAAATAGCACCTCACGAATACATGGTCATTCAGAAGAAACAACCGGTAGTGCACACTGCAGATTTTTCGCTTATAGCTGGAAAACTATATAAGATGGGACTTGATGAGATCCTATGAAGATGCATTATGGAGGCAAAACAACCACTGATTTTATCAGAAGATCATGAAGGCATTGCAGGAGGACACTATGCAGGAAAAGCAACAACACATAAGGTTCTTAGAGCTGGCCTCTGGTGGCCCACTTTACACAGAGATGCTAAAGAATACTACATAGCCTGTGATGTATGACAAAGAGTTGGGAAACCTTCCAGAAGAGATAAAATGTTGTTAGAACCCCAACTAACCTTACAAGCATTTGATAAATGGGTCATTGACTTCATGGGACCTATAAATCCACTAGGGAAGTGCACAGGAGCCAGATACATCATCACTGTGACAGAGTATTTGACCAAATGGGCATAAGCAAGAGTAGTTAAGGACTGTAGTACAACTACATCTTCTTGTTTCATATTTGATGATATCATAACCCTGTTTGGATGCCCAAATATCCTCATGAGTGATCAAGGTACACATTTTATTAATAAGACTATTGAAGCCTTGACTCAGGAATTTGAAGTTCACCATCAGAAGAGCACTCCTTACCACCCACAAGAAAATGGGATAGTCGAAGCTTTCAACAAGATCTTGGAGACAAAGCCGATGAAGATTTGTAGTGTAAACAGAGATGACTGGGATTTGAGAGTACCAATAGTGTTATGGGCCTATAGAACCACTTGTAAGAAGCTGTCAATGCAAACTCCCTTTAAGTTGTTTATGGCCTAGAAGCAGTTGTACCCATGGCATATTTAGTTCCTATCTTAAGAATTGTAGCCTTTATTGCATTGTTCAAGAGAGGCTCACACAGTTGGTTGAACTAGAAGAAGATCAATTTATTGCAGGGTTTCATCAACAAGTTTAGAAGGAACGAGAAAAGGCCTACCATGACAGACATATCAAGAAGAAATCATTTAAGCAAGGAGATCTGGTATTGGTATACGACAACAATTTCATGAAGCATCCACGGAAGTTCCTAACACATTGGCTGGGGGAATATGAGGTTTCCTATGTAACAGAAGGAGGAGCTGTGCAGCTGAAGACTTTGAATGGGGAGTGGAATGAAGGATTGGTGAATGGGAGCCGGTTGAAATTATACTATGACAACCAGCTTCCTCGCAGCTCTCGGTAAAAATAGAAGGAGAAGGGTCTAGGTACCAGGTGCAGTTGAGACTGGGTACCAGACACAAGAAAGACAGTCTGCACATAGGGTGGAGGAATAGAGCAGAAAGCACAAGCTGCACTACGTAGTTTGAAGTAGAGATACAACAAAAGATTCATATCAGAGTGCCTCGGGATGAGTCACAGGTGAGTGTTGGGGGCCTGTTGGCCCTTGGTTATGAAATAAAGTGAATATTATGGAAGAAAAGGTGAAACTGAAATGGTGCAGAAGGAAGTTTGACTGAGATCAGGTCGAAGTGGTTAAAGAAGCAGAAAAAATGGAGCGAAGTCTGAGAGAGCAAGTCGTTGGACGAGGAGATTGAGGAATAAAGATCAACAAGGAAGATGGATCATGGACAACTCAACAAGAGGAAAAATCCACAAGTAGATTCTTTGGAGAACCTCACAGGAAGGAAGGAAAGACAGGCTGGCGAAGCCCTGAAAATGCAGGTCAATTTGACCTAGGGTTTTAGACACCTAGGGTTTTGGTATCTAGGGTTTTGACACCTAGGCTTCAGCCTAAGGTTGTCGGTGAGCTATTGTAATGCATAAATAAAGGTCAAGAGGACCTGGGATGGGTTGTTCATTCTGAGTTCATTAATTTTAATGTAGAGAGAGAAGTATTATGTTGTGAGGACATTCACTATTGTAAGATCTTCAACTGGGTGCGAAGATCAACCCTGGAGCTGGGTGCATAGGGAAGGGAGATAGAGAGAAGAGAGAAAGAGAGATATCTGCAAGCTATGAGCACAAATAGAACTGTAAGATTTCACCTAATATATTATAAATCACAGTTCTGTGGACGTAGCCCCAGGGAGAGAGTGAACCATGTATATCCTGTTGTTTTGTGTGATTGATGTTGTGTTATTTACTCTGTTACTCTGATGATGCATTAGTATGTTATATCTGATATATAATCATGCGAAGTAGGTTTATTCTTGGAAAGAATAATATGATCTCCATGTGTGGTTGCCTTGATTCCACTTGCATTTCCTCTGGTTGTATACACCTATGTCCTGCAACCCCCTATTGCTACTTTGGGTGAGACTGCATCTTCTTTGCAGGTGTTGCCGAAAGAACCAGTAGTTAGGGATTGTTGGTGTGCTATTAGAGTTGAACCCCAGTTCTTCCCCTGTGCCAACAACTATCCATTTCCAAAACCGTCTGTGTCCAAGAAGGTAAACTGTGAATTCAACCTAGTAACCTTTTGGTACCAGGCCTTATGGAGGCACACAACCTGCCATTGTTTTTATGAGGTTTTTAATGACTTTGTCTCAGTTTTCAAAGATTTATTGTTAGGAAAGGATGCTCCCTAGATGTCTGACCAGGAAACCAAGTTTTTGGACAGGAAGGGGACACTTGAACAAATGGAGAATTATAGTGTAATAATGATTTTTGGCTCCAAGGAAAATCCTGCTTTCCTTCCATGTCACATTACAAACATAATGTTTGTTATAGAAATAGCAAGGAAATACAACTAATAGTTGCATTTTTTCCATGAGAAGAGAAAAAAACAGTTCATTCCTCTGTCTTCTAAAGTCAGGGACTTCGTGTTCAAGAACGTTAATAAGATTGACGAATTTGCAGGCCATTTCAACAACTTGAACCTAAGATATGCTGAAAGACTGAGAGGGTTCAACCCTAATGGGATTTTTGTAGAGCATTTATTAATAGCTGGCTTCAACAATTCTTTTATCCATACACTCCTGAATGAAGACAGAGACAATGAAAAGAACACTCCTTCTCATAACGTTGGTGACTTAGAGACATTGCAAAGCACCAATGAATTGTACAAACAATAGGGAAAAGGCCCCTGTGAGAAGAGTGTCCAATCCCCAACCACCACTCCCAAGAGTACGACATCCCAGAGCATCGCTCCAATGGCGCACCCTTGTAAGAAATCAAACCACAATTCTTCAAACGAAGAAAGAGATAAGAACCCTCCTCTGGGTAAAATTGATAGTTCTCACAAGCTTCACGTGAGGAAGAAGAGAAAAAGCGTTGTGCAAGAAGCGAAAGAGCCCGTAACTGAAAGTGATATACATGTATTCTCCCTTGAAGACATGGAACTTGAGACTGATCTCGAAAATGTATTCCCCAATGACGATCAGTCTGGGAATGCGATCCCCCATAATCCCCTAATGGAAATAACTGAGACCAATATTTTTGACGAAGATGAATCCTTCGTATTCTAGAGCATTTTTTTGACAGCGAATCTAAAAATTTAATTATTGAAAAGAGAGATGTAAGAAATAAGAAAGCGAAATACTGTTTAGAGATTAACCTTAGGAACATGCAACTGTCCCAAATATCCCAAATTCACCGAACAACTGAAGATGCTCTTGATGATTCCATTGGAGGCATTGAGGCAGAGAATGCCAAACTGAAGGACTAAATCAAGGAATTGGAGGAAGCATTGATTCCTATCCCATTGCTTTCCATTCCTTTAGAAATAATCATGCCTACCACCCCTGCAGCCAAGTTAAAAGGATCCTCCAGCCTCCTCACATCGTTTAGAGGATATGTGGAGAAGAATATCATGAAAAGAATGGAGCTAATTACTAAAGCATGGGAAAAATAAAAAAGTATAACTTCCTTTGGAACGAGGGCACATGCCCTCTAGGAATATTTGCAGGTGTATTTAAAAAATGAAGAAGGTTTCTATCTAGACGCAGTCATCCCTTTTGGCATCAAAGTCACCAACACGACAGAAATGAGAAGAAGAGAACAAGATCTCCCCTCCCCAAACTAGATCAAACAATTAAATGCATGCTGGAAAGAGAAAGTTAAGAACCTACATCTCATTGTCCTATCATGTGAACAAGCAGTATCAAAGAAAGAAAAATTATTCAAAAAGCTGACTGAAATAGACTTAGCCAGAAGTACCAACGAGGTCCAAGACCCCAAATTAATACTCAACTCCTTGTTCTTAACCAATCAAGACTTCAATGAACAACTTTATATTTTTAAGGGGTTGTCTTTAGAAAGTTTTACGACATCCTTGAATATGATGAGGATGACGTGGACAACTGGCTAGTGGACTATTCGGTAAAAATCAAGAAATTGAACAGGCTCTACGTAATATTTCTATCGATCTAAGGGAATTAGTAAGTGATATTTTCAACATAAAAATCCGTCATGAGATCAACATGGATCCCATGAGAAGCTACATTGAAGAATGGCTCCAAAGGGAAATTGACAATCTCACCGACGAAGGGCAACAAGCAGTTGGAATGATTCTAGTAATCATCGACGAGAGCAATAAAAAGGCATAAAAAAGCAAATAGCAAAAGGGGAGAGAGATACCATAATAGTAAGTCTATACTGATCGCACCCTATTTTCTTTATCAATCGAGTTATTCCACCTCTTTGAATAGAAATGTCTAACCAAAGATTGATAACTTCCAATTCTTTTCAGGTCTTGTTGTCTACCGTCACCCACTTATTCTTTCTACAGTCCTATTTCTTGTACTTATTTATTTTATGGTATGTGGGAGCCCCAATCCCAGTCTATATGACAAATGCAGTTAAATTTCGAGGAATATGTAACAAACATTATTATTTTTTGAGAAATTTCAAAGAAAACTATTTCGGGAACAATCTCGACGGTGCCTTGTAACCCTATTTTCAGAATGCAAAGTTTGTTCTCTTTATGCACGCCGATCATATCATTTTATTTTTATGTGCTTATAAATATTTATCTTAAACTATGCTGGATGGCAGGAAATTGTGTTTATTTAATTTGAATGTTTAATGTGTGTGATTCCTGGTCCTATTTTCCAGGAACCTTTATTTCAAAAAACCAAAAAAATATTTTCTATTGTTTTGTATTGCTTTAATTCATTACGGAAAAATTTCTCTAAGTCCCACATTTGAACTATACATGCCCTAGGAAAAACTTAAAGAGGAGTACCACATCTATAAAAATGCAGTAGGATTGACATCCTCATTAGGTTGTCGTTTCGGTCCTAACAGATTCAAGGGTCAACAGACATGTAAATAGATCTGCAAGAATATCCATAGAAATAAAAACCTTCATTTTTTTTTATCATTTTCAAAAAACAATCAACTGGATAGGCATGTTACAAAGATGCCCTCCTCCTAGAGAGAAATTGCAGATCAACCTCTGCAAAGTGGGCTTGCTTCTCATAGAAAAAAGTTTCAGGAAAAGAGCATCTTCCTCTATCTTGACACCTTCTTTTCACACAGTTTAAATTAACTTCAATGAGCTGAAAAATCATGAAAATAAACAATCATGTTAGGTGTGTGTTAATATATAGAAAAAACTAGCAAACACAGAGGTCACACAAGAAGATCAAAGAATCTTCGACACTGAACACATTTTCAAAAAACATTATATGGGTTTTTTTGCCACCACATATAACTTTACTTAACCTAACACATATAGAGATAGAGAAGACAGATGATCTATTTAATAGAATTAAATGGATGTTGCTTACTTTGTCCATGGGAAAAATTAAAGAATTGACTATGGAAATTGAAGTTAACTCTAAATATTGGGGCGAAAGTCAGTTGGAAGTATACAAAGATCATTATAAATGAATTTCATAAATACATTAAAGAGATAAAACCTACAACATAGGAATATAAATTTCTAAGATGGCAAGTCAAACTCCAACAATATATCAAGCTACAATTGATGGGGATATCTGTTCTTTTTAGTAACTATCTGTTGCACTACTGGTAATAGGAAAAATTATGGAATCTTATTAAGAAAATAAAAGCAATATGGATTATGCAAAACACAGTATAATTAGAATGAGAATACTTTCAAAAATTAAATGGTTTCAATGTCAGAATTTCTTTAGGAGATTAATGCTCGGCCGCCTTCTCTTTATAAAATGAATATGAGTCATTGATCAGTTTCCAATGTACGATCTGGGTGACCCTGAAACTTTAGTGTCCCTACTAAAGTTTTACCAACTTGCCAATTTTAGAACTCCCATGGCCATATTTAGCGATGGAACAAATTTCTCACAAAGTGACTTTCTCGCTAATTACTTGTTGACCTGATATTCATATAATATTATCATTACCTAATTCAGAAATTTAGGACTCTGGCACTTTGGGGCTCCGGGCTTCGGGGGAACTGTGTTTGTTCTGGAAGGAAAAATCTTGGAGTGAAATTCTCCTGGAGTCATGTAGCAACCTGACGTCTTATGGATGATGTGTCATAGAGTGCCACATGTCCTTTTATACATGGATATTGCTTGTCCTACCTGCTGCTTGCCACATGTCTGCAATAGTTTCCATGTATCTCCGGTACTTTGGGCTTCACATTCTCCCATGGTCCCACCATACCTGTGCATTTATTCCCATTCCAACCCGACATGGACTACGCTGCCATGCATTACTTGTTTTGGAAGCTTCAAGATGTCATTTCTCAAAATCTTGAGTTTTTTAAGCCACCAAAAAAAACTAGTGTTAAGTTAAGTATGCTTAGGATTCTTTATGTTCTAATTCTTGTACTTATTTAATTATATAAGTTAGGTGGTAAAGTTTATTAAATATTGTTAAGTAGTATGGAATTTTAATTGCGAATTAAGTTTCAATCTTTTAAAATTATTAGTATTTGAAAAGATGAAAAGATCTCAAGAGTATAGAAATGAATGTTCACTAGAGCTATGTAAGTAGATTTTCTAAATGTAGTTTCATTCTTAAGATATAATATGATTTTGATAGGAACAAGGTTTATTAAGATTTGTGTTTCATTGAAAATCTTTGTTATATAGAAAAATGTATTTTTTTTTTCATTTGGTTCATTACTTTTTTTCATCTTTGTGATATTAATTAGTGATTAAATATAGAAGATTTCAAATAATGAAGGGATGAAATTTTAGATTTAAAAACCACTTTTCTTAAATTTTGAATTTTGGCCTTAGACACTTGTCTTTGTGCAGTCTAAGTTTTTTTTTTTGAGATGGATCAGTCCATGACACTAAATAGTCTAAATTCTATGTTCTCTAATGGAATTTATTTTTAATGAACATATTGGGGTTTCATTGGTTATATCTCCATCTTTTCTTGTTATTAAGTTTTTTTTTTTCCTATAAAATATAAAATATAAAAATGAAATGCATTTAAATAAAAACATAATATTATATGTACAAATGTAAAATACAAAAATGAAATGCATTTAAATAAAAACATAATATTATATGTACTTGATGGTTAGAATATAATAATAATAATTTCACTTATGTAATTCCCTATTTCTATTTTATTTATGATGTAAATACAAGGGGTTTGAATTTATTTATTTTCAGTTTAGTATGATCTCATTTCAATTGTGTTTCAACTTTATTTTTATTGTTCGATTATGTAAATAGCTACAAAGAGTAAAGTTTGAAAAAAAATGAAGTTGCCTTTACAATTATTTCCTTTTGTCAATTTTTTTTTGTTTCTATCAACATTATAAAACACAAAAAAAATAGATATTTGAAAACTAAAACATATATATAAAGGGGATTTATACTTAAACCTTTCCCTTTCATTTCAAACTTAGGACTTCGATTTCATTTCAAATTCAAGACTTCCCTTTCCATAAGGTTTCCATCAAAATTTGAAGCCATTAGGGGTTATAAATATGCAGGTTATAATTGAATGCTTCTCTCTCTAGGTTTATCAAAATAATTTGAGTGTTGTAAGCTTAGAATTCTATTTTGAGCATTAACATATTTGGTGGCTATACTAGGGAAAAAAAATTAGTCTTTTGTTTTAATTATTTCATCCTCCTTTCATTCATGATCAATTATTGGTGGGTCACAATCATCTTTGATCTTGGTCTAGTTTTGATTATTGTTTGTTTGTTTGATATTCATGACTTATGTATGGTGGCCTACTCTAATCCCCTACATTGCCTTAGGGATACCTCACTATATCCCCAAACCCTAGGATTTAGTAAATGACCTTCCACTTTTCTAGATATCCATAAGAAGGACCATGATAATCATATTGAGCACTTTGTTTACTATTACCTTTCCAAATAAATCTCTAATGTGTTCATTGTTGGCACAAGGGTAGACCCAGGGTTAAATGCTAACAATGCATCAACAAGCCCTAACTACTGGCCCTTTCGGCAACACCTGCGAAGCAGATGAAGTCTCACCTGAAGTAGCAATAGGGGGGTTGCAAGACACATGTGTCTACAACCAAATGAAATGCAAGGTGAACCCAAAACAACAACACAAAATAACTTAAAGATTTCTTAACAGTCTTACACTTGGCTTCACGAAGTTAGTTTATACCTTTTATATTTAATAAGGAAAACAACCATGCAATAACAATATAATAGATAGAAAATAACGAAGCATCAACCACAAAGAACAATAAGATATACGTGGTTCACCCTCTCCCTAGGGCTACATCCACAGAACTATGTTTCTTGATATATTAGGTGAAAACATACAGTTCTATCTACACACTTATCTTCATATCTCTCTCTCTTTCTCTCTTTCTCTTCCCTTCTTGTGCACTTAGCTGCAGGGTTGATCTTCGCACCCAGCTGAAGATCTAGAATACAGACTCAATATTACTATCAACGAAAATGACAACAACAATAATAAACAACAATGAACAACCATTCTCAACTCTTCTAGACCTTTATTTATACATTACATGACTCTCGGACAACCTTAGACCGAAGTCTAAGTGTCAAAACCCTAGATCCAAAATCCTAGGTCCACATGACCCATGTTTTCAGGGTGTCATCGGCCTATCCTTCCTTCTTTTCCGCAATGTTCTCCAAAGTATCCGTTGGTGTCTTCTTATGCTTGTTGAGTTGTCCACGATCCATATTCTTTTATGCCTTATCTTCCTTGATATTCTCTTTCAACGACTTGCTTTTCCTTACTTCATTCCTTATTTTCTGCTTCTTTAACCACTTTGACCCTTCCTCAGTTTATGTTCCTTCTGCGCAGTTCGTACTTCATCTTTCTTATTCCTTAATATTTTATTTCTTCCTTAATACATAACCAAGGGCCAATAGGCCCCCAACACTCACATGTGACTCATCCTGAGTCAGTGCAAGATTGAGCCTTCTGTTTTACTTCGATTGCAGACTGTGCGGAGCAGCCTGTGTTTTCTGCTTTGTCCCTCTCTATCGTGTGCATACTGTCTTTTCTGTGTCTGTTACCCACTTTCAATTGCACTTGGTACCTAGAACCTTATTCCTTTTCTTTTACCGAGAGCTACGAGGCAGCTGGTTTTCACAATACAGCTTCAACCGACTCCCATTTACTAAACCATCCTTCCATTCTCCATTATGTGTCTTCAACTACGCATCTCCACCTTCTGTAACGTAGGCAACTTCGAATGGACCAAGCCAATGTGTCCTGAACTTCCCTAGATGCTTCATGAACTTGTTGTCATATAACAATATCGAATCTCCTTGCTTGAATGCTTTCTTCTTGATATGTCTGTCTTGGTAAGCCTTTTCTCGTTCTTTTTGTACTTGTTGATGAAATCCTGCAATAAACTTGTCTTCCTCTAATTCTATCAACTGTGAAAGCTTGTCTTGAACAACGCTTGTGTCATCCATACCTGTGAATGTTGCAGTTCTTAAGTTGGGAACAAAATATTCCATAGGGACCACTTCTTCCAGGCCATAAACTAACTTAAATGGAGTCTACGTTGTTAACTTTTTGCAAGTAGTTCGATAAGCCCATAACACTGCTGGAATTCTTAAATCCCAATCATCTATGTTAACACTACAAATCTTGGTCAGCGCTGTCTCCAAGATATTATTGAAATCTTCAACTGTACCATTCGCCTGTGGGTGGTATGATGTTCTCTTCTGATGGTGAACTTCAAACTCCCGAGTCAAGGATTCAATGGTTTTGTTAATGAAGTGTGTACGTTGATCACTCATAAGGATCTTTGGGCATCCAAATATGATTATGCTACAACCAAAGATGAATCACACAGCTATGTTGCACTACAGTCTTTAACTGCTCTCAATTCTGCCCATCTGGTCAAATACTCTATAGCAGTGATGATGTATTGAGTTCCTGTGTGCCTTCCTAGTGGGTTAATAGGTCCCGCAAAGTCAATAGCCCATCTATAAAAGGCCTATAAAGTTAGTTGAGGTGTTGAAGGCATTTCATCCCTTCTAGAAGGCTTCCCTATCCTTTGGCATACATCGCAAACTCTGTAGTATTCCTTAGCATCCTTATGTAAAGTGGGCCACCAAAGGCCAGTTTTGAGGACCTTCTGCATTGTTGCTTTCCTTGCATAATGTTCTCTTGCGATGCCTTCATGTGCTTCTGCTAAAATCAATGGTATTTCTGCCTCCATAACACATCTCCTCAAGATC
The DNA here is from genome assembly GCA_032191745.1 of Picea mariana. Classification (NCBI taxonomy): domain Eukaryota; kingdom Viridiplantae; phylum Streptophyta; class Pinopsida; order Pinales; family Pinaceae; genus Picea; species Picea mariana. The sequence continues at coordinate 76,257 of JASDQU010372071.1, read as the reverse complement.
TCGTCTAGTCCCATATTATACAACTATCCAACTATAAGTTTAAAATCTGCAGTGCAGACAACCAACTGTTTTTTTCTGAATAACTGTATATTCATGAGGTTCCATTCCTGTGGACATGAAATGGAATATCTCGGCGAAGTGATCATCGAATTTCCTGACGACCAACAACTGTGCATCTGGTAGTGTATCATTCAAACTAGTAGGTTCCTCTCCATGCTCTAACCTGGATAAGTGGTCAGGTTCTTTATTCATTCTCCCTGGCTTGACCACAATTTCAAAATCATATTCCTGGAATAATAATAGCCATCTTCATATTCTTTCCCCCAACACTGGCTTGTTGACTAAGTATTTCAATGTAGAATGATCAGTAAACATCTTAAAATGTCCTCCCAACAAGTAGTGTCTAAACTTCTGTAGCGCGTATACCATAGATAAGCCTTCTCTTTCAGTGGTAGTATAATTTATTTCAGATTTATAAAGATTCTTTCTCACAAAGTCTATATGGTGGTCAATATCTCCTGCACCTAAAAATGCTAAAACTCCTCCTAATGCAATGGATGAAGCATCAACATGAACATTGAATTCCTTACTCCAATCTAGGAAAATCAAAATAGGTGCAGTGACCATTTTTTTCTTTAGTGTGTTGAAGCTCTGCTGACATTCTTTAGTATATTCTCCATAGGTGTTGTTACCTATGTGTATCCCTTAATGAACTTTCTGTAGTATCTAGTGTGTGCTAATGCACTGCGGAACTATCTAATTGAAGTAGGAGGAGGTAGATCAATAATGATAGCGATCTTGGAAGGATATTCCATCAACCCCTGCTTACATACAATGTGTCCTAACAACACTCCAAAAGATGAAAACAAGATACACTTTTTCAGATTCAGGGCAATCTGACATTGCCTACACTTATCTAACATTAATCTTAGACATTCAATATGATTTTTCAGTAGGCTAAAAATGGTCCAATCATCAAAGTATGCCTCTAAAAATTTGTGTAAAAACTCCTTGAATGCTTCGACCACCACTCTGGAAAAGATGGTTGGTGGATTCTTTAACCCAAAAGGCATCACAGTGTAAGGTGCCTCTTCAAAGAGCTTTTGTCTTACAATTTGTAAATCCTAATCTACTGTAGGGTACTGAATTTCAAATAGGAACATAGTTATATAGTTCTGAGTCATTCCATACTAGTCTGTAGTGATGAGGTGCAGTTCTGCTTGAAGATACCAGTTGATAGGCGTAGTATCCAAAGTGTTAATGAAATTATGTACCCATTGTTCTTTAGGAATGTTTCTCCAAGCTTCCTCGCAACTTCGCACATAGTCCTTGGGACAATTCTGACCTGTGTATCAAACTTTTCAACCTTCATCTTGGTCTGAAAAGTGCACTGTCATCAAGGTGCAACATTGTACCCACTTCATGATGTTCTTCTTGTATGTTCTCCACCATCTATATGGAGTTGATTTCAAGGCTTCATCTCGTGATAACAACCTCTATTGTACTGGTACAATACCTTCAAATTGAACGATAAATGTCTCTAAATGATTCAAACCATCAAATGTAAGAAGATTACTTACTTCTGTGCCAATCCAATGAACTTCTCTGGTCAATCTAGCACACCTTGGCATAGAGCCTTCATACATTCTATTCTACCAATTTTCCAATGCTTCCTATGAATATGATGAGCATGCACTTTCACTTCGCCAACTTAGATTCCCATCCACTGTAGGATTGATATAATCCTGCTGTCGTGCTGTCAGTTTATAGATATTTTCTAGCTCATATGCGTGGTCTTCTTCTCATATTGGTTCTATGTATCTGCGACCTTCATCAGGATCAAGGGGTGCAATGACCCTAAGGCCATCACCTTCAAATGTCATTCTTCTCTTTTTTAGGTCAACAATAGTCGAATTGTTGAAAGCCCAATCAAATCCTAACAATGCTGGGTAGGGGAAGCTATCATCAATAATCTCAATGAGTTCAAAATATGCCCTCACTCCGTCAATGTTCATAGGGACATGCTCTAGTCTTCCAAAGGGGTTCACTGCCTGCTGATTAGCCATCTTGAGCCTAATAAGGGAGTAAATCAACTTAGGTTTTCCCATCAATTCCCAAGTCTTCTTTGTCATAACATTTACTTCTGATCCTAAGTCAAGGACCTAATAGTCTATGCCGTAGTCTCCAATCTGAGCACTAAGATGTAGTTCCTTGTTTTTCCTTCTTTTCCTAGATACTTGATTCACATATCTACTTAACATAGGATATATTCTCCCAAATTCACACTGTCTTATTAAGTGTTGTATTTCTTTCACAACTTTTTCATCTTTAATCAAATTGATGCAAGTATACAAGAAGTCCATAAGCTTGCTTACCTCTTTTCCTTGTCTAGCTAGGGAACATTGATAAAATACTAGAGGCATTCCAAATTCCCTTACTTATGGTTGTAATCTAGATGAAGAAGCATGTTCTCCTACAAATTCTCTTCTTGCTTCTTCAAATGTGTTCTTTTCTTTTCTTGGATCAAACAATTGTGTCTTCTCTA
>JASDQU010372071.1:31567-44423 GCA_032191745.1 Picea mariana | reverse complement strand
GGCTCTGTGCTATAAATTGATTAACTGAAGCTAATAAAGATGAATACTTTGTGGACGTAGCCCCAGGGTGGGGGTGAACCATGGTAAATATATGTGTTGTTCTCTGTGCCTCGACCTGATGTGTTTGTCTCTTCCTTTGCTAAGTGCTTTGATGTGTTTAGATAGATCTATTTATGCTTTGTGCTTCTGAGATACGAATGAATGTTAGATCTGGTATCTAAGATGCTTAGTGCTTGATCTGTTGAATCTAATCTATCTTGTTGTGGCTAAGTGTTGAATTATCTTAGATCTAACTACATACTGCGATGCTCTGTTCTATCTGCGAAGTATCATAAGGGTTGAATATTGATAAATAATCTATGCTAGGTAATTTCTAAGTGTTATAATCACAGATCTGTGTCCCAGCTAAGGTTGCAGACACCTAAGTCTTGCAACCACCCCTACCTCTACCTCAGGTGAGACTTCATCTGCTTCGCAGGTTTTGCCAAAAGGGTCAGTAGTTAGCGTTTTGTTGGTGCATTGTTGTAGAATTGAACCTTGGGTCTGCCCCTATGCCAACACGTACGTACTCTAGCGGCACCATTACAGCCCACGTATACCCACAAAATTTGCAAAAATTAAAAAGTTACAAGGAATTTGTTGAGATTACGGGCTATTGGGTAGTTTCCCAACCGATCCACCGCCTATATCTTGTCACCCAACCGAATAACCATCCTTTTTTCATATAAAATGAGGTTTTGGGATCTCATTCATAAGATAAGCATAAGAACAGTGAAAATATGCCCGTTTCACATCCCCTCCTTGCCCCAAATAGTTGCAGCCACCTTGTGAGATTTGCATCAGAATTTCCCATTCTTGCCTTTTTCCTCCATCATAAGCCTATTACATTTCCCTAGAAGAAGTGTGAGAGGAGAAAGATACGTGGAAGCACAGTAGGAGCTTGGTGAAGAGGATCTCGGACCAGGTTCGTGGATTAGTCTCCAACCTTTGTTGTAAGTAAACATTGTTATATCAATAAAAGAAATACTTTTCTTGTCCCAAAATATGATGTGTCAAATGTGTGTATTCAGTTTATGTTTCATGCTAACATATAACCCATGATTTATATATGAGATGCATGTTTGTAGTTCTCTATTTATCTGTTTGTGAATGTAGGTCAACCTTGGGAGGAGGCTTGCAGTTAGCGGAGCTATCGAACGCGAGAGGATCGATACCGGACATGGAGTAAAAGGTAAAGTTACCTGATCTTTTCACTTTGTCTTTCATATATGAATGTGGAATATGTTCATGGTAGTTAGAAAGGTAGGATACTTTTAGATGGTTATATCTGCCTACATGTTGAACCCTAGTGTAGTCCATAGGGGGGTTTTCCCGCTATAGCAGAACTGGTGACCATACTGGGGAAACCTCTAGGGTTTTAGTTGATTTTATGGGTGTTTGATTGGTTTTTACCTTTTGAGTTTCTTTCTGAGTCTGCTGAGTCTTTAAGGGATTATATTCACCTATTGGTTCCATACCAGTTCTCCCTTCCCTATCAATCTACCTATTTGTCTTCGTTTTGAGGAGTTATAGAGGTGTACACGGCCTGTAGTGGGTCTGCATGTGTACATATGCACCCTGCTTTTAGACAACCCACATAGATATGCAAGCTGCTAAAGTATCAGTTGCGTGCTTGTGTCAAGAAATTTTCCTTTAAGAAGAGGCAGTCAACCTCTTCCCTGATTGAAGTTTGACTTCTCAGGGTTTCTTGATTAAGTACAGTGTCTCTGTTTTTATAGTCGAAGCATGGGTTTGATGTCAGTTTGGTTATCTTTTCAAAGATTTCTTGTGTTTAGTTTGAAAGCGTTTTAGGCAAGTCTTCGAGTATTTTTTATCAACCTATTAGGTGTCTTCAGTGAATCCCTGTGATCCGCAATGGGCTAGAGGTCAGTTCTCAGTGTTGTCTTGTTTTTAAAATTTCCCCCTTTCACTTGCTTTAAAGAAAAAGAAAAGGAATTTATTTCAAGTTTCTTATTTGAAGCATAAAAAAAAAATAGAAAAAGTTTTCATTTCTTTGTTTGGTTAAGTAGTTGGGTTGATTATTTTGCTTGTTAGGAAAAATAGTTATTTTCTTAAGCTCTTTACTGATTTCTTAGAACATTAAGTATCTCGTAGTCGAGTGAAATTTCGTTTTAGGTTTTCCTTTAAAAGATCTTAGAAAAAGTAGTTATGAAAAGTTGGTTAAAGAGCTTGTTGCAAATTTTTATTTGTCAAATATAAGTAATTTTTCTTTCAATTTCGTTTGTTTATCCTTCTTCTTCTCTCAAAAAACACCACTAGTTTCATTGGCATTTCCTTGACTTAAAACAAGCCATTTAAAATCAATGCTAATTTAAAATCAGCTAGACTTTATATTTGTAGGGTCAATTAACTAGTCTAGGCTACAAACTTGAATTAGGTTGCAGAGGAAACTCTTCGAGGCTTACAGAAAAACATTGGAGTCAGTGCTAGGGAGTGTAAAAAGTCTAGTAAATTTGAAATTTATCCAGGACCCCCCTCTAACATAGTGGCTAAACACGAGGTCGCGTGCGGAAAGGTAGCGGAGATAACCCCTCCAAAGCCAAACCAAGCGTAGTGGGGAACACATATTGAGGACTTATCGTGGGATACTGTTGGTTTCATTTTTCTACAGAGTTTCATGGACCCCGAATCCGTTTGGGATCCTCAGTTCTCTTCCGGACCACTTTCTTCTGATACCCTTGGTAGGTTTCAGGCTTAGTTACCTTGCTCATTGCAGTCCACCTGACTATCGACTGTACCTGCCTGGTGACTGTTCACGAGATTGAAACCTAGCTGCCTTTATTTTAGGGACTTACACAGGTGATTGCAAGGGTATACCGTGGTACCTAGGTCAGACGTCAGGCCACGCTTTGCAGAGTATACCCGGAGGGTGCTTCCGTGTTTGAGTTTCACTTACACAGGTAAGTTGCTCTAGTGTTGGCTGGTGTAACTGTTCTTCCAAATAGATATTGGTTTGCTTACTTTGTCTCAAAGGAACATTTTTAGTGTGTGCTTGGTCTTCAACGTTAGAAAAATCCTTATTGTGTCAATGATCTTCTCACACAGTGGAAGATGAAGAGCCCCGTCGGTCACGAAGGATTTTGGGCCTGCCGCTGATTACATTGGAGCCACCACCGCCACCATTACGATGAAGACTTGACCAACAAGGGTCACTTGAGGCGACCGAGCCATAGGAAACTGTGCCCGAGATAGCTCCGAGAGGATAGCACTCGTATCTGGAGGAACCAACTATTTCTGACCATGGAGTGGAAGCTCTCAGACCATATAACCCTCCGATCACTAACTTGTCGGTGCCACTTTTGATACAACTTACCCCTCCAAGGGTAAAAACAAATCACGAGCATCAGATAGTCTTGTAAGAAGCGATGGAACAAAATGATGCTACCTCACCAGGGAGTCCTCACACTGCCTCTACAAATGCCACCACTGGGGGCATTCTTCCTCCTAACCCACTTTCACCGGTCGGGACCACAATGGTCTTGAATGCCTCTACTTCGGGCAGCGGTCCGATTCCATATATGGCGGCGATCACTACACTGTTCACACAGAGTATGATGGGTCCTTCATTTTCATATGGGATGCCCAACTTTGATACAAACTCTGTCCTCACCTACTCCACTTTATAGACCATGGGTATGGGGGAAGGGAGCTCAAATGATCCTATGCAAGGGTCCATGGGGGGAACCTCAGCCCCCTATGTTAGAAAAACAGGACCATGGAGCAATAAAATAAAACAAATGTAGAAACAAAACACAGAAGACACACAATACAAGAGAGACATAGATTTACGTGGTTCACCCAGTGTGGGCTACGTCCACCAGAGAAATTTCCAGGTCCTTCCTTTATTATTATCCAACAAATGAAAGGATACAACCTACAACAAAACCCACTGTAACTTCCTCTTCTTTCTCTCACAGTCTCCTCTCTTAGAATACAATATTCACCATAATACATAGCCGCAATACATTTCCCTCATAAAAGAGGGTTGCCTTCTAGGGCAAAAAACCCTAACATAATCTCTATCGTTAGATCTACGACCTTATAATGAACGGTCCAGATTTACAATGAAATTACAATATACTTTTATAAGGCAATTTTTGCTTCGGGGGCTTCACCCCCGAACCCTCGCTGGGGGCCCGCTTGCCCCCAGACCCCCCAGCTGGGGGGATAGCCCCACCGGACCCCGCAGAGGGGGTACCCCCCCTCTGCACTCCCCCGCGTGGAAGAGTGTACATACTTCTGGGGTGTAAATACTTCATGGGGTATCAACACGGTTGAAAGCAAGGACCTCTGAATCAGGAAGATAATTAGGCTCCATAACCAACACCCTATAATCCTATCCCGTATGATGAAGGTCATATACCTCCTTCATCCCCCTCGCTCGATGGTGCTCCCCAGCAACCCGTCGGGCTGAACATGAACTACAACTTGCTTGGAGTAGGTAGTATAGGACCTTCTTCCTACACCATGACGTTGATTTCAATGTCATTCTCTTTGTTCAAAGTGTTTGGAAATAACGCTTTCTCATTAGCTTCCATCTTGATCAAGGGAAACCCTACTTTTGGACCACAAAATCCTGTGCAAGGTACTATTCCTACACATGGGGGAAACACGGGAGTATTATCCTCACAAGGACTCTGGAATCCGTGGAAGGGAGCAGTTCCCTCGTCAGGGATGATGACCAGGGGAAACCCCTTCCATGGTCAATGGAACCATGGGCAAGGCTCATAACCTATGCTCGTCGGATCGGTAGGGGACAACCCTTTCCAAAATCTTTGGAACATGATGCATGGAGCAATCCCTGCCTAGCCCTCAATGTCCAGTTATGGGAATAAGCCAATGAGTTACCAACAAATGTAGTATCCATACGCTGGCCAAGGCCATGGTATTTACCAAAACCATGGTTAGCATCCTAAATTTTCCTGACACCCTGGTCCCAGTCAAACTCCATGATCTTTTCTTCTTGTACATAGTCAATAGCCCAAACTACCATTTCTGGCGACGTTACACTTTCCAGACTTGTCAATATTGTTAAATGACATAATCTGTCATGATCTTCATTGGCCTCCCATGTCGAATAAGTTTCCCTCGGACATTCGAAAGTTCGAAGTTAATCCTAACGAAGATCCAAGTGATCACGTGACTACCTATGGTGCTCGTCGAACTCACTACGAGACGACTTTGTACAGTTGCATCTAATTCAATGCACCCTCATTGGGAGTGTCACCAAATGGTACATCGAGCTCGAACACTCAAGATAATCTTGCTTTAGTGATTTGGCAATGGCTTTTATTAACCATTTCCAACTACCTGTGAGATATGATTTTGACATCGAATTGCTGGCCAAATTTGAGAAAACAAAGGCCAAACATATCTTGGATCACATCCAAGAATAATGGTGTCGAAAGAGTTTGATAAAAGTACTGGTCCCATCAACTTTCCTGCTGGAGTGGTGCCTTAAGTCTTTGGTACACCATTTATCCAAGGACATCACAACGTTGTGAGTGTTTTATGTGGAAGAGGTGATAATGAGATCTCAACAGCTTGAATTGATATACTCTCAGTCTGGTTTACTTTAATAATTTTTTCTAGATGCACCACGGTCTATCCTTGATAAGGCCAGACACAAGTTTGGACCACATATTGATGGCATAGTTGGTTCAACACATGAAAATACCATTGATCAGTTTTCGAATCAATTACAACAATTTTCGATATAGCAGACATCGACTGGCCCAACCTATAGTTCGGATGCTCCCCCTACTCAAACATCGGATGTACATAGTGTGCAGTCGACAAACCCGAATTCCAACAANGGGAGATAATAAACCCACCAACAATGCTAGCAGGAGAAACACAGAGAAAAGGAATTCGAAGTATCCATGTAACCTTTTCATTAAGGACCATCAAACTCACATATTCCCTCGGCTTGCGGAGGCCCATAAGTTATTGGTGCAGCAACAACCTGCTGTGTTAATGAACCTATTTCCACATGGGTAAAATTTGACTCAAGCCTCTTCAAGTGCAGATGGGGGCAGTCAGGGACCCCCTTCGTCTTCTAGTAATCCCTCGGCCATGAATGTTTATATGATGAATGGTGACACTTACATATAAACTAGGGCACACGATTACGGAATGTTAGAAACTGCTGAAAAGGGTAAGGAAGTCGTAAACCCATCTGTTCCTCTCCAGATTGAGAAGACAATGGGAGAAACAATGACATGCATCCTGAAATGGGAATTCAAGAAAGTTCCACATAATCGAAACACAAGGGCTGTCCATAATTACTTTGTGGTGGAGGATTTGTCACAAACCCCTTGCACGTTGTCTTCTTTGAAGGTCCTCTAGAGCTGGCCTTCATAGAGAAAGACCCTTTTAGTTGCTTTAGATATGCTGAGACCTGTAATCTGAGAATGATCATGCTTGATATGACTGACTTGAAACCTCGTCTCCCATACCACGTTGCGTTTTAGATAGTAGTGGATCACCCCACAAAATATTTTACTTGGAATATTTTCCGCACGGTGGTTGATGAGGGTGCCTCAACATGTGTGATGTCGTTGGTGTGTTGGAAGGCCATTGGCCAACCCATTTTGTCTCCGACACCTACTCTGCTTACTGCTTTCGATGGTCATTCTTTCAGACCACATGGTATCATTCCTTCTTTCCCTATGCAGTTAGGATGGAAGGCTGTGTGCATCGAAGTTGCAGTGGTTGCCATAGTTTTTTCAGGTCTTGTTGTTCCCACAAAAGGGCCAAATCATAACCATTGATCAATTTTCCTTCTCTCAGCCTGACCCTTCATTGGGGGCATCCACGGTCCCGTTAATTGATAACCCCCATCTCGACATCGTCAATGTGGGGGTTGGTTTTTTCCCACCATTGATTTGTACTTTCAATTACCCACCTCCTTTTGATGATGTCAAGATGACATCAACTGTCCCCAACCATCCTAGGGATGAAATCTTTCAAGTGTCGTCATTCTGTATGACTTACTTTACCGATCCATGGAATATTCCTTCCCCATCGGCCTCGATGGAAGGGACATGGCATCCTAGCATGGCCATTCCCTTTTATGTGACAGAAGTTACATACTCTATTATCCAACAAGCTTTGACCGACCCTGATCTGACTCCCGCATAGGAGTTAGATCCAGTTCTCGAGCCTATTCAGGCTAAAGGTTCCATCGCTACTACCGATTCTTTGGACTTTTTGTTGACCTATAATGAGAAGATTTTAGAGGCATTGACCAATCTGTACAGGCCTTGGGATGATCTCCATCATAGATTTTATTTCCTCCCAGAGTTAAGAAGAATAGAGGCAGGAGAATTCGTGTTGACTATGACTAGAGATAGGTCCTGTCCTATTAATCCTCTGGCTATGCACACAATTTATGCTCAGGGTAATATGGAAACCATCACTGAGATGATATCTATTGACATCTCCAAAACCCCTAGCATCGTGGATAATGTCTTTGTCAGAGCATACTTCTCCCCTGAGGAGATTCAAATATACACAAATTTATTTAAGGAATTATGCGACATCTTTGCTTGGTCTTACAAGGAAATGCTAGGCATTGATCCAAGGATTTTCGAACATGAAATAACGACTTATCCTATTGCCAAACCGGTTAGACAAAAGCTTCATCCGGTTAATCCTCGGAAAGAAGTAGCTATTAAGGCTCAAGTAGAGAAATTGCTCAAGGCCGGTTTCATCTACCCCATTCAGTTGTATCAATGGGTGTCAAATCATGTTCCATTCAACAAAAAGTAGGGAACGATTCACATATGTATGGACTTCTATGATTTGAACAAGGCCTGTCCAAAGGATAATTTCCCCACCCCATTCATTGACCATATTGTCGATGAATGCGCAGGCTGTGAGGTCTTTTCTTTCATGGATGGTTTTTCCGGATACAATCAAATACAGATTAAGCCTGAAGACTAGCATAAAACAACTTTTATCTATCCATGGGATACATTTTCTGATCCAAATATGCCTTTTGGCCTCAAGAATGTTGGACCACTTTTCAGCGGGTCATGTCTTTTTCTTTCCATGACCTAAGACACATCGTCGAGGCTTATCTTGATGATTTAGCATCACAATCTTGTAAGAGAGATGATCATCCCACACACCTCTGACTAATATTTGAATGATGTCTCTACTATCAGATTCAATTGAATCCAAACAAGTGCATTTTCTGCGTGATATCGGGTCGTCTACTAGGTTTTATAGTTTAGACAACAGGGACCATGGTTGATCCTCTGAAGGTTGAGGTGATAGTTCAGTTTCCTCCCCCGTGCATAGTCCCTTAGCTTCAAATCTTATAGGGTAAAGTGGATTTTCTTCGGAGTTTTATCACAAACTATGCTGAGATCACTAAAGGGTTCATGTGTTTACTAAATAAGGGGGTCCCTTTCCATTGGGATGAAGATGCTCAATACTCTTTTGAAGCGTTGAAACATGCCCTCATGTATGCCCCTTTGCTCTGACATCTCAATTATAATAAATAAGTCTTATTGTACTTGGCCACTACAGAGTCGACCATTGGTATGGTATTGGTTCAAGAGGATGATCTGCTCGAAGAGCATGTGATTTATTACCTAAGCCGAGGCCTGGTTGGACTAGAACTCAACTACTCCCATGTTGAGAAGCTTGCGTTGGAAGCAATGCATGTTGTCCAATGGTTCCATCATTATATTCTTCTTCGTAAGACCACTGTCATTTCCGTTGTAGATCCATTTCAATATGTGTTGACATGACACGTCATCGACATAAATATTATTAGATGGATCATTATCCTCTAGGAATTTGACTTGGATTTTGTTTCTCTAAAATCCAAAAAGTCACTGGTCTTTGTGGAACTTATCTTGCAACTTCCAGTCAAATTAGGTGATGTTACACCCGAAGAATCATCGATTAAAGGAGATATTTTTCTGATTTCATCTTCGAACCCATGGTATGGAGATATACTAGTGTATATCGAAACTTTGAAGTGCCCTACCTCTATTTCTCACTATGAGTGTCAACATATACGCCATTAGGAAAAAAACTATCTCATACTCGATGACAATTTGTATCGTCGAGATGTAGATTACATACTTCGCTGATGCCTCATTCAAGAAGAAGTGGAACTCATTTTTAATGACTAACACACTGGAGAATGTGGTGGTCATTTGTCTGGGTTGGAAACAATGCAAAAGATTCTACGATTTGGTTACTTTTGTCTGAAGTTAATCAAATATTGCATTGAATCGGTCAAGAAGTGCCACCTGTGTCAAATATTCTCTCGGAAGATGAGGGAACACCCTGCTCCCATGTTTCCTGTCATTACTGTTGGTCCATTCACCAAGCGGGGGATTGATTTCACTACATTCCACCCAACTTCAGCCAGGGGGCATCGTTATATCATCGTAGCAGTAGACTACTTCACAAAGTGGGTCGAGGCTATTCCAACATTCAATAATGATGACGAGACAACAACTCTCTTTATTTTCAATCAGATAATAGCAAGGTTTGGCATCCCGAAGGAGATTTTCATTGACCATGGCAGTCACTTTCAGAAAAAAATGATGTCTGAGTTAACATCAAAGCTTGGGTTGAGGAAAGAGAATTCATCACCATACTACCCACAAGAGAATGGTCAGGTGGAAGTTGTGAATATGTCTCTCAAGACTATTCTGTAGCGAACGATCAATTCTGCCAAGTCAAATTGGCATTTGATGTTGTACTCAACATTGTGGGCCTACTGAACATTTTTAAAGACTACCACTGGTTTCTCAACTTTTCAAATCATTTACGAGCTGAAAGAAATATTTCCAATAGAATGCCAGATCCCATCTCTAAAGTTGGCAGTACATTTATTTACAGACACTTCACCACTTGAGGAATGCTTATTATATCTCAAGAATCTTGATGAAAAACATCATGATGCAACCTTGGCTAACGAGGCTCACAAGAAACGAGTCAAGTGTCAGTATGATCGGTCCATTCATCATTGGATTTTCTCCAAAGGAGACCTTGTATTGGTCTATGACCAAGATAAGGATCCCTTGGGGGAAGGCAAGTTCAAACCCATGTCGTTTGGACCTTTCATCATGAAGGAGGTTTTAAAGAAGAGAACTTATCATCTGGTTGATTTTGAGGCAAATGCTTTAGCGGAGCCTAGAAATGGGCTCTACCTCAAGAAGTATTACTCGTAGGTGGGTCACCTTGGGTGACTTCTTGTACATATGTATAGTTCTTATACAATTAGTTTTTTTCTTTTTGTTTTATGGACGTGTTGTTATTTATGTTGTCTTTTTCATTGTGGCAGATGTCAAGTGAATCACAATTGTTCGTTGGATTCGTGGATAGCACTAGCCGACACACTCAGAGGCTTGCTTTCATAGCTTGGGTGATATTCACGCCTCAGGTCCAATTGCTATCTACTGGAGGTATCTGTTTAGGTGACACCACAAACAATGTTGTTGAGTATAGCACAATGATAGAGTTTCTTTTTGATGCTTTGTCGCATGGTATCTCTCACCTCCAGGTCTACTTATATGCACAATAGGTTGTGTCCTAGTTAAATGGAGTTTACCGTGTCTATGATCCTAATTTACACCGACAATTCCTTAGGGTACGCCTCTTAGAATGTTTCTTTGATTACATTACATATATCCATGTTCCTAGGAGATGAAATCAAATGACAGACAATCTAGATAATAAAGTATTACATTGGAATATTGCACATGCATAAAAAGAAGCACACACATACACATGTACATACATTTGTAAAAAATGTTATCCATAAGACATAAAATATGTAAATACGTATATATATATATATATATCAAAAGTCTTAGAGTACATAGGTGGGCGTGAATGCCTCAAAAGTATAAATCCATTATACATCACGGGGCTTATGCCCTCAAAAAATATATAGATAGTTCCCTCGGCATGTAAGTGGTCCATCCTAAGCTAAGAACGGGGTCTGTTGGCCCTGCCATAGTGAACAATGACGTTCGACAAACACTGGAAGAGTTGGAACCAGGTCTATGGCACCCCAATTACGTGAGGTTGCATCGACGATAAGATATCCTCAATCTCAGCCATGGGGACTGCACGAGTGAGTGCAATGAGGTTTTGCTCCACCCGTCTCAAAACTCTCTTAGCCTCTCCAGCTGGAGGTCCCCCTGTTGGTCCGACGACTGCAGATGGTATTGCCTCTGGTCAAGGATGCCTCCTGGTCCCACATCTGTACATAATAGATACATAGTTGACAGATACTCTGGTACACATAAAAATGATATATATAAAAAGAAACTAAAAAATTAAATAACTTTAAAAAAAAATGTACCTATCTCTCCTCGCTCCTCTCCAAGAGGTACGGGCATGTCCGGATCCATAGAAAAGATGATTCCGACATAGGGGTAGTTCTCTATAGCCGAAATTTGTCATACCCACTAGTCAAAAATGTATCATCGAAGGCCTCTATGGTCCTTCCTCCCACCTGTCACGGCTGTAATTCCTCCCACCTACACACTACTAGAAAGGAGGCCACATGCCCCCATACTGTCTCTCATGGACTCATGATGGGTACCCTCTCGACGAAGAACAAGCATAAAATGGTACCAAACCTGAATTTTTTGTTACTTCACCCATGACACTCTGTAAGTTGTCTCTTCATGCAGTCAAGCATGGTCGTGCTCCGGTCGAACACTCGTGCATTTAAGCACTGTGCTACATAATACATGTGTGCCTAAGAGGCATGATGTAAGGCCGCGGATCTAGTGATCCACCCAATAAGTAAAACTATCACTTTCAATGATAGGTTGGTGATCTTTTGGATTGGAACCTGAGAACCTATTTTCTCAATGTCGACCTTACAATGTAGTCTGATAATATCAGCGATGTTATGAGGCCTGGGGGGAAATGAACGCAAGTTGACTGTTTCCCCTCTCCTTGAGAGGCCAGTCAGAAAGTAAATGTCCTCAGTCATTGGAGTCAATGACTATCCCTCGAGCATAAACGCCTCAATGTCGGGGTTCCAATAGTCCACCTAGGAATTCAATAACAGGGTCCTCTTCGACCAATATATCAATGTCTTCATGCTTCCTCTCTCTCCAGTGGACATACATCTTTTTAAATGACAAGTTCATGGAGGGAGTTATATCTTGTATTTTTTTTTTCCATGTTCTTGAGGGTGTACGTGGGCTATCTTGGACACATTCTGTTGGTTGTGGAGCCTGATTATCTTCCTGATTCAGAGGTCCTTGCTTTCAGTCATGTTTATACCCCATAAAGTATTTACACCCCAGAAGTATGTACACTCTTCCACACGGGGGAGTGCAGAGGGGGGGTACCCCCTTTATGGGGTCTGGGGTGGCTATCCCCCCGGCTGGGGGGTCTGGGGGCAAGTGGGGGTTCAGAGGCGAAGCCCCCGAAGCCAAAGTTTCCTTGTAAAAGTATATTGTAATTTCATTGTAAATCTGGACTGTTCATTATAAGGTCACAGATCTAACGGTAGAGATTATGTTAGGGTTTTTTTTTCCCTAGAAGGAAACCCTCTTTTATGAGGGAAATGTATTGTGGCTATGTATGATGGTGAGTATTCTATTCTGAGAGAAGAGACTGTGAGAGAAAGAAGAGGAAGTTACAGCGAGTTTTGTTGTAGGTTGTATCCCTTCATTTGCTGGATAATAATAAAGGAAGGACCTGGCAATTTCTCTGGTGGATGTAGCCCACACTAGGTGAACCATGTAAATCTATGTCTCTCTGTTGTATTTTGTGTCTTCTGTGTTTTGTTTCTACA
>JASDQU010372070.1:176705-207579 GCA_032191745.1 Picea mariana | reverse complement strand
ATACTTCATGTTGAGATGGAACTGCTACAAGTATGTGGACCACTTCTAATGGCAATCATTCTTTCATTTTCCTTGTGTCTGCATGAACTGCAACGACTTATGATCAGTGTGGATGATTGTCTCCTTCTCGAGAATGTAATTCCTCAACTAGTGGTATGATTGCACAATGTAGTACATCTAATTGTTGTAAGTAGGTTACTTACAGATGACATTTGATAGTGTCTCACTATGATAGGATATGGGGTGTTCGTGTTGAGTGAGAATTATGCCCACAACATAGTCAAAAGCATCTATCTCTATCTCAAAGGGTTGTTGTAGGTCAGGTAATGAGAGCACCAGGGTTGAGCACAAGAACTGATTCAAATCATTGAACGATTTCTATTATGACAGGACCTAGATGAAATTTTCCTTACAACCACCCATGGTTACTTGGTTGAGGGCCCATGCAATATGGGAGATTCCCAACATGAATCTGTGATAAAAATTGGCAAGGCCTTAAAAGATTTGAAGATCAGTGAGTGTGGTTGGGGCTGGCCAATAGCGAATGACTTGGATCTTGGATATATCCACATGCACCCCATGCTCATAAAAAATGTAGCCTAATTACTAAACGCTGTCCATTTCAAAGGAGCATTTTTCCAAATTTTCATATAGCTTGTGTTGCCACAAAGTATGCAAAACCTGTTGAATATGCTACAAGTGTTCCACCCAATTCTTTTTGTAGATGAGGATGTCATCTAGATATTCCACTACAAAATAATTGGTGAAATGACAAAATATATCATCCATCATCCTCATGAATTTTTTTTGGGCATTCGTTAAACCAAAGTGCATGACCAACCATTCAAAAATACCTTCTTCGGACTTGAAGTTAGTTTTCCATACACCTATCTTCTGTATTGGGACCTGATGGTAGCCAAAATTCAGATCAGTATTTTCCCCCTTTGAGTCGGTCAAGGAGATCCTAGATTCAGGGAATCATGTATTGGTTCCTGATTGTGATTTTATTTAGGGCCTGATAATCAATGCAAAGTCGTTAGGTCTTGTATTTCTTATACACAATCATGATTGGGCTTCCACATGGTGATGAGTTGGGTCGAATGTGCCCCTTTTGGAGCATTTGTTGGATCTGACGCTTGATATCCTTGTTTTATAACAATGAGTGGTGATAGCCTAGCCCATTGGGTAGTGTTGAGCTCAGGGTCAGATCGGTTGAATGCTTGACCTGACAATGTAGAGGTACCTCAATGGGTGAGGAGAATATGTCTTTTTATTTTTCCACGACCTTATCCACTTGCTTTTGTTGCGCAAAGAGATCGATCATGGAGGCCATGGATGTGGCTGCAACCTTCCACTCACTTTGAGAGTGAATCATGAAGAAGACAAACTTCCAAGTCTAAGAGATGAACTTCCTACATTGCTTGGCAGAGATCAAGTAAATGGCAGTAGGTGGGAATACCTCAGGTATCCTGTACAATTTCCTTACCAAAGTAATAATAACACTACGATGCCTAGACTCATATACAATATGACATTTCCATAAATAAGGTTGGCCCAAAATAAAATCACAAAATTCAAGGGGAGAGAGATCACACAATACCTCATCTTTGAAGGGCTTGATGTTGTAGTATACGTGGCATTGTTGGCTGACATGAATATTGCTTTCTTGGTGGATCCATCGGATGGTGTATGGTTGCGGGTGAGACATTGTCAGTAGGGCCAACCACTTGATGAACTCCACTGAGATAAGGTTCTTTTGGCTACCACTATCAACGATAAAGTGCAGTGAGTACCCTTCAACCACATGTATGAATGAAAGAGGCGCTCTCCTTCCTCTAGCTCATCAGGTTCACCAAGATGGATCATGGTAGTAGCAATGGTGGCACTAGGTTCTGTGTCAATAATTTGTCTCCCCTTTTCTAGTTCTGACTCATAGTCAAAACTCACATTTGATTCAGAGGATTTCACCTTAGCCAAAAATGACTGCTTTGAGTGGAAATCAATAGTGTTATTCCATAGGCTCTTATGGAAGTCGCACCACTTCCCAGTGTATTTATTCAACTTTCCATTGTCCTTATTTGTTTACGGCTTAGAATGGTTGTCCTAAGGCTATCCATATTTTCTCTACTCTTTTCTCTATGTTTTAGGGCTACCCTTACCCTGCTTCTGCTGTAAGGGGTTCCCAGACCCAAATTATCGTGTCTTTTGTTTAATCTTCTGCTAGATTTTGACAACATATCGATAGGCTTCCCCCAAGGAAGAGATGTCCATAAACTCCATTTATGTATGGATGTATCTATTTAGACCACCATGGTACTTGAGCAACATATGTCACTTAGAAATTTTTATACCCATCTTGGTGCGCAATGTATGGAAGATATTTGTGAACTCTTGCATTGTTTGGTCCTTTTCCTGTCACAGTGTGGTCCATCTTGTATACAGGTCATCATAACTTACAACAATGTAGTATTGTTCCTTAATATCATCCTTGAAGTAATCCCAGGTGAGTTTAACTATAAATAATGAGGGTTCTACCATTTCCTTTTTCTCACAAAAAGTATCCAACCAATATTTGACACAGGGGACAACTTTGAAGAGTGGAAATGTAATATTTTATCTATTGGAAAAGTTATGGAAAGAAAAATACACTTCTAGCAGATTCAACCATTTTTCTACAACATTTGTGTCTATCTGGCCTTCAAATATAGGAATATCAAAGTTGATATGTAACTTAAAGGGGGAAACACCTCCACTCGAGGAATATGTGTTGTCTGTTGGTATTCGTTGAAGGATTTGTTCAAAACTCTCTATCATCTCGTTCCTTTGTCAATGCACGAGGGATTCCTTGAGAAATAGTTTGAAAGGATATACTATCTTTATTTTCTCCCTCCATGGAAGGTATCTTGGGTATGCAAGAGATATTTTCCTCAATAGAAACAAGATGGAGACCCAACTCTTTGTACCTTGACCTTGTCAAGGACATGCACTAAAAACAACAAGGAGAAAACTGCTCTAATACCACAGATCCATATTTTATGAGAATAATGAAATGAATAAATATATATATATATATATTATTAACATAGAGATATAATGAAAAATAATAGAGATACAATAAAAATTGGATTGTATTCAATAAAGAAATATGTTGAAACTGTAAAATGTAGACTGAAACACACTTGCTAGAATGGTGGCGACTTATCTCTGAGAAGAGATATGACGATTGTTCTCATTTGTAAGAAGATGAGTACAATGAGGATTCAAAATATTTTTTACATCAAAAATTAATGGAAAAAACCTATACATCCAAAAACCTAACCCTAGGATATGAAACACCAAAACTCACGTGGGCCCCGTTGGGGTAAGTTGGTACATAAACTTCCTGGGGTCGTAACTTTTGCATACTATCTCCATTTGGGGAATTCAATAACTTGTCAGAAAGGTATATTTCGAGAAGTACAACTTCCATTGGGGGCAAAGGAATGTTGTATGCAATCATTGCACCCCAAAAGTCCAAAAAAACATCGTTTAGGGCCTCAAAAAAGCCCCAGAAGTTTGGGACTCAAAAATCTAGAAAAAAACTGCTAAGATGAAACTGTAACTCCCAAGATGAAATTTGTATGTGAGAAATATGGAAGAGGTGGGTGTCCACCTATATCCACCTATATCATAAAGGGATGGTGATACATGCAGACATTGGGAGGAATACTTCCTAGAACTAGAGGAATGGAATGATCATGAACACCGCGGGAAGGGGGAAGGCCATGAGGAGTGGAAAAAATAGTGTGGTGTTTGGAAAGTATAGATTGGAGGTCAGGATGCACAAAGGGTGTATCAACTGATTGAACGGAATTGAGTTGGGAAATAATGTCGGAATGGCCTTTTTGAGGAGATTTTCCATTTGATGGGAACTGATGATCTCAACGGAGCCTGATATGATTCCTTGGAACTTATATTATTTTTCATCCTGTTGAAACTGCATGGTCAATTCCTTAAAATCCATGAGTATGGGCCCGATAGTGTGTAACCATTATGAACCTAACACAATGTCACAACCACCCATGTCGATAGTGAACATATGATATTTCAGGTTGTACTCGCCAATTTGGAGACACGCATTTTCACAATGCCCCCACATTTCATGGAACCTCCATTGGCAATCATGATTTGAAAATTGTTGACTTCATGGATATAGCAATGGGTTTCTTGAGAAGTGTGCCAATGAAAAAAATTATGAGTGCTACCAATTTCAATTAGGATGATGACCTTCCAATTTTTAATGTAGCCAATTATCTTGAGGGTTTGGGGAGTAGAGAAGCCAGTGAGTGCATTCAAGGAAATGACCGGTTCAACCTATGGTGGATCAGATGGTGGAGTGATAGGAGATGGATCAAGTATATTGAATGCATTATAAGCCTCAATATTGTCTTCAGTAACATCCTCAAAGATGGCCATGAACAAGTTATGTTCCTTACACTTGTGCCCCCAAAAATATTTTTCATCACAATTATAACAAAGACCTTTGTGTTGGTGTTCAAAAATTTATTCTCGGGCTAATTTTTGGATCTTGAGAGTGGTGGGATGAGGGGAAGGAGTGGAAGGGAGAAGACGTGGAGGGAAAGAAGGTTTGCGGTGTTGGGAAAAACAACTTATTGGGCTTCCTTAACACATTGAATAGCTTCCAACCAAGTCTAGAGGTGAGTCATGAGGACTTGGGATCAGATGTCAAGCTTGAGGCCATTGATAAAGAACTCTAAAAAAAGTATCATAAATTCCCTCTATTCTAAAAGCTAATTTCTCAAATGCAACTATAAACTCTTTTGTTGTACCAGACCGTTTCAATTTGGTCAGACAACCCACAGAGTGTGTATCAATGTCAAAGTAGTCATAAATTTCAACCACAAAATGGGTCTAAGACACATATCCTTGGTGTGATTTGCGGAGCCATTTCCACCATTGCCAACATTTAGGGTCCAAATAGAAGACACCATAATGAAGTTTGGCCAAGTCATCAGTGATGTCATACAAGGAAAAGTAGTGTTCGATTTGAGTGACCCAACCAGTGGGATCTGAGCCATCAAATGTATTCACCTCCACTTGTGGAAGACGTAGATCATGATGATAAGGGATGGACTGAAAATGTTGGGAATTGGATGAAGCATTACCTTCAAGTTTAGAAGGTTGATCAAATGAGGAACGGATTCCAGAAATGGCCATTTTTCCTAGGACCTTGGTAGAAAATGAGTCAATTTGAGACTCAAGGTGGGATTCAAGCTAGCTAGAAAGGTGTGAATTGATGTCCTTCTTCAATTCTTCTTTGATGTGGTCCATTTTGGACTCAATGTGGGTAGTTATTCATTTTTCAAGGTCTTGTTTACGAGTATTGGCCATGGTGTGGGGAAAACACAAGAAGAGGTGGGAAATAAAGGTGGGTGAAAAGGGAGGGTGGGTCCATGGAAAGCAAGGATAAGAAATGATAGGTATCACTGTGATCAGGCTGAAAAGAGGAGTCCAATGGAATAGGTCCAAAATAGGGGTGTCATAAAGGGGGTTGGGACCACAAAAAAAAAGGCTAAAAATTGATATTTATCACTGTGATTAGGATGACAAGAGGAGCTCAATCGGATAGGTCTCAAATAAGAGTGTGGGTAGGCCCAAGATTTTTTTTTTACTCCTTCAGAGTTATACTTCGATTTGAAGAATACTGCAGTGTTCAAAGGACCAAATTATTAACAGGAAAAAATGTGTAGTAATTTTGCAACCAGAATGGAGGTAAAGTTGCACAATAATAGATCTTGTATGTTTTGTTTCTGTTTCCATCCCAAGGTTTAGGGTATTCAAGGTTTCTACCGACAGGGTTTTCCCTATGCTATAGATCTATGATATATGTGTGGGGTCCAAGAGTAGTACTCAACCCAATATCTCAAGGCACCAACTAAGTAAGCTAGATCGTGCCGATATCTATACTACCCGACTACCCAGGTACTAGAGAGTATATTCCCAAGTTTTGTTCTCGGTGGCACTACAGCAATCAGGGAAGCTGATCACTTTATCTATGGAGGGATTCATGATCTCTATTTCGATCCATATACAGGTGTTGTTTGATGCGCTACGACTCGAAGGGGTACCAACAAGGATTACAAGGGTGGCCAACAATGTGCGCTTAAGTACCACTTGTATTTCCTGCATGTATGCTTCCCTGACCATGGATTTTTGTGTTGAATGACATATCTCCGTATCTTTAAGACACATGAATACGTCTCTACCCTGAAAAAAATAACCCACAATTTTCTACCAAGGAAAGTGCTCTGATACCACTTGTAAGGTACCAGATCTATTATAATAGTTGAAAACAAAAATATTGCAAAGAATAACAACAAAGCAATACAATAGATGAAACCACAACACTAAAATAATACCTTTGTTGATAGGAAACAATGTTCACTGGCCTCTTCGAGGGGGAAACCTCCAACAGAGAAGCGCTCTATTACAACAATTCTCAAGACAAAAATTCTCATGACTCCTACTCTTATTTAGAATAATTATATCTTCTAAAGATCATTCTAGAGGAATATCCTTCTAGAAGCGAAAGCTTCTACTAGGTCTTCTTACATTGACTTATTCCAATTTATTAAATAGGACTTATTAACTAATGTTGACCTTTATTACATGGAAATATATTATTCTATCTACATGAGGAGTTAGGGAGGTTAGGTCCCTAACATTTATTGTTATATTATAAGATTATTTCAAAGGTTAAACCATATAGAATTATATTAGAGGTATAGGTGGACACGTGATCTAGGTGGATCTCTATGTCCATCCACCTTTTCCACTGAATCAACATTTCAAGCATATGGTTTTGATAAACCATGATATTCACCCTTTTGATGGGGAATGGAATGTAGTTCAATCTTCATTTGTAAATTACAGACATCATGTAATGATTTCCTAGTGGTCTTATGTACATGCTTACAACATAGTGTTAATGCACTAGATCCCATTAGAACTCCATAGTTAATCGTGCTTAGGCTAGACTAGTACTGGGATGGGTGACCACCTGAGAAGTCCTAGTATTTTACAAGCCTGTGGCATTTTATAAACTTAGACTAATTTATCCCACATGCATCATGGGAATTGTTCTCCTCTGACTCTCTCATATATAATTGAGGTTAAGGAGGCCCTTTAAGGATGTGATGGAATGTGATGTAAATCTTGTTACGAATGAAGCATAGCCAACATCTCTTTCTTTTCATAGATAAGGTACCCCATTCTATCAGTTTGTGTTCTACAATTTTTTTCTATCTTATTCATTAATAGAAGTTGGGTTTCACTGTATTTTTTTGTTCTCTTCTATATTTTTGTTTTTGTCTCATTTCATTCTCAGCATAATCCAGATCAGTTGTATCAAAGCATTCTTATCCTTGTCATTTCTTAGAGTATGTCCCTAATGAGGTCAAGGTATAGATATTTGGGTCTCGATATAGTTTCCCTTGAGGACAACCTCTCTTGCTAGCCAAGCGACCTCCCATGGCGGAAGAAAATAGAGATGAAGGAGTAGGATATCCTTTCAATAAGATTCTCGAGGAATCCCTCACACGATAGAGGGATGAGATGATGGAAAAATTCACTTAAATCCTTCAAAGAATATTGATGGCGGTGGTTGAGGCATCTTTGAAAAATAACCATTTCAAAGGTGCGACACCCTTCAAGGTACGAGTCAATTTTGATATCCCCTTATTTGAAGGCCATATAGATGCATATGCTCTAGAAAAATGGTACACCATTCAAAAGAGAACACACTTGGGAAGCCTTTGTAGATTCCCTAAAGGAGGATTTATACCCTGTCGAAAACTATGATGACTGGTACATGAGATGAATGACTCTACATTAGAAAATATATCAGGTGGTGCCAGATTACACTAACATATTTCATACCTTGCCCTAAACGTTGGGTATAAAAGACTCTGAGCAACACTTGGTTTTGAAGTATCATAGTGGTCTATATAGGTACATCCAAATAGATATGGATTTATTGGAAATCACCACACTAGGTGATTCTTATTGATATGTTGTCAAAATTGACCATAAATTCAAGCAACAAAGTAAGAAGGAGTTCAGGGTTGAAAATACGCCACAACAAAATCATGGAAAAGGAAACCCTAACTCACAGAATGAAGGACATAGAAAGGAATTTCAAACTCAAGAGATCCAACCCAATACATAGGAAAAGAAGGGTAACATGAAGGATAATAAAGACACCGAAAAGTGGTGTGAGTTCCACAACAACCCATGGCACAACATCGATGCATGTCGCTTGAAACAGTCATTGGTGGCTCAGTTCAAAGAAAAAGAATCAGACCCTGAATTGGACTCTGATTCAAAGAAAAATAAAGGGAAACATATCACCAATGTAGAACCCATTGCTACCATCACAACCACAACAATACAACCATAATAACTAGAGGAGCTTGAGGAGGGGGGGTGCCTCTTCCACTCACAAATGTGGGTAAAGGGGACTCCACTGCATTTCATTGTTGAAAATGGGAGTCAAAAGAATTTGATCTTAGTTGAGTTTGTAAAGATATTGAATTTTCCAATGATGCCACACCCCCAACCATACACCATCGAATGGTTGAGCTAGGGACGAGACACATGTGTCATCCAATAATGTCACCTATCCTATGGCATAAATCCCTTCAAGGATGAAGTAGTGTGTGATGTTTCTGCACTTGAAGTATGTGATGTTATTTTAGGACAACCATATATGTGTAAATGTCACACTCTCTATGAGTCTCGACCCTGTAGTGTCATTGTTAATATGGGAGGTCAGATCTATAGGGTACTAGAGGTAGCTCCAATTACTGCCACTTCATAAATATAAAAAAAACAATGCCTCAAAGTAATTTCTCAGACCACAAATTTTTCCCTCTTCACGATCCAGTCAAAAGGTGAACAAAATATCACTACGACCACTACAGCCTCATCCCAAGACATTTCTATCCAACAAAAACATGTCAACAAGATTGTGGAGGAGCACAAAGAGAATGAGAGTCTTCGATATGTTCATCATAGCTCTATTGTCCATGACCCTTTTTCAGGTGTGCTTGGGGTTCCAACCATTATCCCCCAATATTGATATATTTCTTCTTGCTACATCTTCATCAATAGATTCCTCCCACACTCAAACCAAGGAATATAAAGCAGCTAGATCTGTTGAATAGATCCAACACCTCCAACAGGTTCATGAAATCCTTCCATAATTACAAGTGGCTCACCAAGGTTAAGATTCAACAAAATTTTATCCATCTCTCAAGTGAACTTGAAGCAATGGAGACCATTTCTTCCTAAGGGGGTAGGAATGATCAAGGTGGATCTCGGTGGTGATCCACCCTTTCCGCCAAATCAAAATTTCAAGCATATGGTTTTGATAAACCATGATATTCACCCTTTTTATGGGGAATGGAATGTAATGCCATCTTCATTTGTTAATTACAGAAATTATGTAATGATTTCCTAGTGGTCTTATGTACATGCTTACAACATAGTGTTAATGCATCTAATCCCATTATAACTCTGCAGTTAAGTACACTTGGGATAGAGTAGTACCAGGCGGGGTGATCACCCGGGAAGTTCTGGTATTTTATGTGCCTATGAAATTTTATAAACTTAGAACAATTTATCCCACATGCATCATGGGAATTTTTCTCCTCTCATGCTTTGATATATAATTGAGGTGAAGGAGGCCCTTTAAGCATGCAATGGAGTGTGATGTAAATCTTGTTGTGAATTAAGCGTAGCCACATATCTTTCTTTTCAAATATTAGCTACCCCATTCTGCCAGTTTTTGTTCTACAATTTTTTTCTATCTTATTCATTAATAGAAGTTGGGTTTCACTGTATTTTTTTGTTCTCTACTATATTTTTTTTTTTGTCTCATTTTGTTCTCAGCGTGATCCAAATGAACAATTGTTTAGATTGGGGATATTTAGATGGGGATTTTCAAAGCCTAGATTCATCAGTGGGATTAGTTTCATTCTATATCTTTCAAATATACATATATTGCAAGTCAAAGGTAATATAAGAGGATGAAAAAATAACTGAGAGGAATTCAACACCTTGTACTACTTACCAAAATATTATTTGGACAGAGAGATTGATAAGCTTTAGGTCATGGGTGATTCACCTATGGTAATTAATTGGATGAAAGGAAGCCTCCAAGTAGAAAATGATTCACTCCTTCCATTAGAACATCAATTAAAGCTAATATCTAATTAGTTCCTTTGGGCCATCTATACTCATATTTATAGAGATGTTAATGATTATTACCTCATTCTACTTATACATATTTTTTCCCTTAAGGGTTCCACTCCTATAATACTTTAGTAATGTGGATGTAGGGAGTGAAACCATTATAAATTTTCCTACATCCCACAATCTACATTTTTTTCTCCCTCCCGTAGCCTGCAGCCTATGTGACCTGACACCCATTTTCCACATAGGATGCGATTGTTTTTCTTGAGGTGATCTTGTCAGATTTATCACACAATTCCCACAAGATGAGAAAAAATAATGTTAATAAATGAGGATTAATTCTTGCACATTTCCCCTGATCACCATGTATGCAAATGGAAGTTACCATTTAATGAGTGACATGCACCAAACGTACAAAGGGGAAATTTGAAAAGTAAACTGGCCCTAATATGCGATTAAGGGGTACCTATCAAATAGGAAATCAAAGTCATGCCTGTAATCCTCACTTACCCAAGTGAATTGAAAGTGAAAAAGAAGATGGTGAACAAGAATAAGAGATAAAAATTCTATGGAGACATTGTGAACTCATTGGCTCATGAAAATAAGGATTTTCAGTGTTCTATAGCATATAAATGGTATTCAGAACTACCTTTGGAAGACAATCCCGGGAACACAGTCTCGACATTAGAGATAGTAAAAGTCGGATGCATGCTTGAGGCATTCAAATTCATAGAAATAATCACCTATTGTGCTAATATATTTGATTCAAAGCATCGATTCATTGAGGTTAAGGAAAGTGGAAGAAACCCTATCCCTTTGACACCAAATATGTTCAAAGGATACTACGTCTCCTAACACTAGACAAAGTCTTGAAGCTTCTTGAAGTAAATTCCTTTTTGGATGCTCAAGGTGGCGGTATGGGTTTGCTTAAGGAATTCATGGTTCAACCCATGGTAAGATCCTCAAACATCAGTGAAATAAAAAAATGCATGTTGGCTCAACCATTCAAACAATTCACATGGATTCTTGCACGATTGGTGGTAAAGGCTCATCAGTGTGTATCCATAGGTACGTCCTTTATATTATCCATTCCTCAATAAATGTATCCACCATCTTTAATTGTTCCCAAGTCATATCGAATGAGATCTCCCATCAATTGCATAGTTTTATTTAGACTAAGAGGTTCTACATGACCTCTTATTTGGGTCTCATTATTTCCTATTGTAATACATTCAAGGGCATTCCCCCAAGGGGCAATGTATGTATTGAAGAAGACCCCACTCAGTTTTAGCATCCTACACTATGGAGGTGTGGAGGGGTCCTAAATCCATTTAACTCAACAACAGGAACCAAACCCGCCACCGAGGCCCAATTAGACTCTACAACGTTTGATAATGGAATGGTTCTCCAAATCTTCTGATGCCGCCAAATAATCGATGGGAAATACGTAGTGATTGATATGATATATTCTTGTGAAAGTTTATCCTTTAGTTTAAACATTCTCTTTTTGTATTTTATTTTATTGGATGGGTCTGATAAAAGATGTGTGCTGGTATAAACCATCAAGTAAAAGGGGGAATCTTAACCACTGAAGAAGGTTGAACTTGGGATAACCCTTGTTCTCAAACATGCAAACAAAGATTTTCACACCTATGACAAGCCTATTACTAATACATCAACTTCATGGTATTTCAATTATTGACTGAGATACAATTATCGAAAAGAAAATATGCTTGTAATAAGATGATGGCAAGAAAAATAGTTTTCTTATCTCTAATCATTAATCACACATTAACACAACGACTTGCTTTCCATCATTAAGAACAAGAATTACAAAAATATTGAATCGACTAACTTATCAATAGATTCAAAAAATATTACTCATTACAAGCTCCATTCATGAAATAAAGTCGGATGTAATTCCTCTTCAAATCCAATCACACACGCCTTTGATGAAAAACATAAGTTTGTATCCAGTACTAAACAAGATTTCTCAATTAAGGTAGTTCAGAAATAGTTCTTTACAATTCCCAAAATGAGGGTCTTTGCAAAAACCATCGACCTTTTCTAAAAGGTCGATCCTCTTATTTATAATGATTCATTAACTAAAAATAACTATCAAAAGTGTAAACTAAGTAAAACAAAACATCACCACATGGCGCTTTCAACTCTATGTCTTCTAAGAGTCATCAAATGGTTTCACTGAAGTGGATGAATATTCTCATACTATGACCATTTGATGAAGATTTCCTTGCATGTGTTGGCATACAAAAATCCATGTTGGTCCATCGGGGCCAAAAGGATTTCTTTCACTTCTACTGCCCGTGCCCGATACTTAACTATGTTTACACTTAACTGCTATAATATTGTTTAAGCCTTGATCAGGTTCTCCATAAATTGTTGTACTTGACCTGGCGCCATGGTCACCACCTTTTCTATCTCTGCAGTCCATGTCAAGTCTTGTTCTACATGTTGTTTAACTATGGCATGGAAGTCAACAAAGTTCTCAGGTGAGCCGAATTCTAGGAGACCAATGTCTTTCATCTCCTCATTAATCTTGACCCAATTCCTTTCACAATTGGACCATTTTTCTTGAATCTCCTGCTAAGTTTCTTGGGACATTTTTACCCAGTATTCGGCCACCTTCCTTATCCAATCTATGCTACTGTCCCTTATCACCTGAATGCCATGCTCTTCGGTGTCTGAACCCTTTTGATCCGCGTTTATGTAATCAATTATTTCCACTGCTTGGTGGGCCTTCTCATACCATCTTTCCACGTCTTTTTAGGTCGCTAGCGCTATAAGGGTGTCTTCTTGGAAGTCAGATATTACTGTAGTGAAAAGGTGTCATTCGTTCGTGAATTTTTCATAGGTGTCTTGGAGCTCACTTCTCAAAAACACCGTGGCTTGTGTGGAGTCCTGATATTATTTTTCCAAATGACGCAGATGCTCCAACTCCTTTAGCGTAGTGGTCGAATCCTCTTCATATTTTCTTGCTCTATCCAGGGTGGCATCTGTGATAGTCATCCCTACACCGATAAGCTCAGACGTCTTGATGTGCTCTATGTTGATCAAATTTTTCTCTGTGGTGATGAGGATCGAATTGTCCAACATAAGCCTCCTCTTCTTAATGGTTCTCTTCATGATGGATTTCCTCTTTCGGTCCTAGGATATTGCTTGTATATCTGTGAACTCATCAATAGGTTGAGGGATTTGTTGTTCTCCCCAAGTTGAAGTATTTCCCAGGCTCCCGACTGTATATATTTGTTCTAGGCTAGGTTATTGAACCTTTTATATATGTCTCGATGGCTCAACTTCCAGTTGTTTCTCATCGACTGGTAAGGTATTGACCAAAACTGAGGAACCAGGGGCAGGTTCAGTACTTACTTAGTAATCGACTATTGAAATGTCGATTTCCTATTTTGGAATATATTCTTCCTGTCCACTCGATACTAGCTCATCCCTCGAGCTATCCATTGGGGTTCCTGATATGTCATGTGGATCAGCGTCTAAGGAATTTCTACCTCATGCTCGCTCTGCGGATGGATCTGAACTGGAGCATTAGAACCTGGGGTAGATGCTCTCTCATGTTATTTCTCCTCTATAATATGCACTAGAGTCACCAAGGACACCTCCAAACTCTCCTCATCATCATAGATGGTTATCAAATTGAAGAAGGTATTTGGTACACTTGTTCTCCCCAATGTCCTTGCTATATTGGGCTGGGTTGAAATTTACCCTGGTGATCTAATCTATGGTGGTGGAACTTCAGGGTTTTCTGACCTGGTGATTTCTTCAAGTTGCATTAACTCTAGTCCACTTAGTTCTCCTCGGCTTTTGATTGGGTCATCAACGGGAATCCTAGTCATTTCTATCAGATCAGGGCCATTTCGAAATTGATCAATGATTCTATGTGCCCCTTCTAGCAAGAGTAATTCCCTTCTCTGTGCCTATGTTGTATCTGTCTCTCTGATTTCTTCCTTGGCTTTGAGGGCCTCTTGAGCTGACTAATCAATTGTTTCCACATGTTCATCCATGATCATGCCCTTGAAATTGGTCATATTTGGGCTAGCCATTCTCTGTACCACCTCGTCCCAGTCCTGGGTGCACTCTATAAAAATTTCATCCTCAAACTTATCATGAACATACATCCAATAGGATGATACCTACAAAGCATGTTGGAGGACCAGGCCTTTAGGGTCATGCTTGTGGAATCGGCCTGTCAGGAATCTGAATTCAAGTTGGCTCAGCCCTTCTTGTTTGGCTTGAGTAGTATCATTTACCAGATAAAACCCCACATGGAAACTGTAGGGTATGAAATCCTTCTTCTTTTCCTTGACTGATGTGGCATTATAGCCCTCCAGGATAGTCTAATAAGATATTTCTCCCACAACGAGCCAGTCTTGGACATGAGTGGGTAGGAGATGTACTGTTTCGGTGGCCCCAAACACCCTAATATAGGTTGAGCATTTGTCTAAATACCAATGCCATACCTTTTCCACCATTTTCTTAGCTATTGTGGATAATCTTGGGAATTTCTTCTTAAAAATAATAAATAAATATGGGTGATGAATTCATCGCAGATGAGTGCGTAAGAATTTTTGTACCTGTTCTCCCATAGTATGTTGAAATAAATGTGGACCAGGAGCTCCACAACATGGCATCTTAAATTCATGTCGGTGAAGACATTCATTGCACAGATGACATCGAGCAGGTATGAGGCCATGTAGAAAGTGGGTTCTTCCCCTTCTTTTGACGTTTTATCCTGCTGCACACAGATGCTCATCTGTTTAGAAATATTTCTCCCCAGTTGAAGCTGCTCCCAGAGATTTCCATTGTGTACACCAAAGGCATCCATGCTTCCGAAAACTTGGAGCAATCCTTTTATGCATATAGTCGAAAAATGAGAGCCATCAAATATATGTATGGCTTCCTTAGGTTAACACACTCATACTAGCCATTGATCTGATTAGTGAATTTCTTGTCCTCCTTCCACCAGGAGGCCATAAATTGGTTGGTGTCATGGAATTCATAGAACTTCACCACGAAGTCCGTGTTTAGACATTCCTATGGGTCCCTGCGATTTTAGTATTTCTAGACTTTTATCGGGAGGAAAAATCTAACACACCCTCCATTATCATCATTGATCAAGCACTTATGTCCATCCATATGGTCAATTAGCCATTTTAGAACCTCTATGCAAGGGAGAACCAAGGTTCTGTTGGCCACCATGTGTAGCTACGATCGCCAGATGTTTGGGAACACCTGGTTATTGAGCGACCCATCATTACATTCCGAAGATCGGAATGTAATGNATCATTGATCAAGCACTTATGTCCATCCATATGGTCAATTAGCCATTTTAGAACCTCTATGCAAGGGAGAACCAAGGTTCTGTTGGCCACCATGTGTAGCTACGATCGCCAGATGTTTGGGAACACCTGGTTATTGAGCGACCTTATGTCTGGGTCACTGTGTGGGATATACTTTGGGTATTATTCTCGGTTAATTCTGTTGAAGAGGTCCCCCCACTGTGGGAGAATTACTTTGGATCTGGTGCTTTCTTCTGTATCACTGAAGGCCGGAGGCTGGACAAAATCTTTCTTTGTTGACGTTTTAATGAGAAGATCTACCTTGGGAGCATACTCCATCTGTCTCTTGATCCTCAGAGAAGAACCTTCACTTGTTTCAGCTTCTTTTAGCTTGGGTTCCCTTGGCAAGCATCTGGTGGTTGGATTTCCTAGCGACATATTACCTACATATATAACATAGTTTAGAGACTGTGCAAAAACAAATCGGATGCATATATATAAATTACAACCAATGATTTGATAAAATTTAACACATACCTCTGTGGATTGTTTAACCTGGTTCTGATAATATGAGGGTCAGTACAATCTCGAGACGCTCTCTTTTCTCCTTCAGATTCTCTGGAATTCAAACTTGTGTGCATAATGGATTTGTTCAAAACCATTCTAGATATTTAAACAAGGATGAACTTACCTTGTCGCATCAGCTATTCAATTCGGGTTATGAGTGTAATTTCATTAAATCTTTTGCCAGATCTTCAAAGATGTTTAAAATTAAATTCATCGTGGGTTGATGGGGCGAGCGTGGGTGCTAATGTGGCCTATAGGAGATTTCAAATTGTTGTTGTTCAATCAACGCATGAGGTAGAAACAAATGTGGGATCAAGCATTAACTGGTCTATTAAATGTCCAAATATGATTGTATATTATCCCACAAACAGCCCATCATTTTTCTAGTCCAGTTGGTGGGTTGAGGGTCAGGATTGTGATTCAAACACTTTTTGTTGATATCTTCTTGCAAAATCTTCGACACCGATCGATCTTTTCGTATAGAGATGACATGGAAATGATGACTAGGAGGCAACTAGGACTGAGGGAACCTTAATATGACCTGGGACAAAACTAGGCCGTATGACCTCCTTACGTGGTAAAGACACGTGGCATTCGAGACCAGTGACTTCATTTGTTTTTGTTCATTAGAATTAGGGCTTTGTTTAAGATATATGTTCTAAAACACAATCCTATATTTTCAACGCCAAAAAGTATCAAGTATCGGTGGTCGATGATAAACCTACCCAAGTTCTCTCAGATCGACTCTCTCGAAAAAGTCTCGATGTTGAAAACACCTTGGGGATCGACAATCGACGATATGCTTGTCGCAGACAAAAATGATGGTTTTAACCTTTCTAGATTTCCCCGACCCTGATGAAATGCATCGATCATCGGAAATTGGTGATTTATTTATGAATTTGTCAATGTCTATCCTTCCCATATTTTTTTGATGCCAAATGGGATAGACTATATCTTGAAACTTCATGTGAATAACTTATGCAAACCAACTCGACCTTCTGCCGATGCTGATGGGAATCGACGCTCGACGACTATTGTAAGTGTGGTTCCTTTACTTGCTTGAATTTTTCCGATGCCAAACCTCAGCGCGTTAGGTGCAATGTTAGTTGTTGATTCTCAACTCAGGTGTCAATTTATTTTTAGACATGAGGTTTCACAAGTTCAAAGAAACCTGACTTGATGATAAGAGTCATGAAAAAAAACCAAAGATAAACCATTTCCCAAAGTGAAATCGATTCAGAAAATGAAGAAAACAAGTGGTACCCAAAAACTGATAAAATTTTATAAGGCTTTTAGGGTGTGTTGAGTGCTCAACAAATGGTGACTTGTAGGTGAAAGAAGAATCTATGTTACTTCCCCGGGCTTAGTTGATGCAGAAGCTGGTTAAGAACTTAACTGGATTTTTTTTATTTTTTATCATAGTCTCTTCTATCCTTGCACTTGCATTTCCCTCGGTTTGTGAATTTGTGCATGCCTGTGGGGTTTCAACCTTTATTCCACCTTCGTTCCCTTTAACCATGACCCACGCCCTCTTTTGAAAAGATTCAATTAAATCATTCACTGGCACCAGGACTTTTAGTTATCATCATTCACTTGTTGTGGTGTTGGTCCACTTTCAGTGAGCGTCCATAGCCCTGACGAATTCACCCTGACATCACAGACCTTACTCCACTACCAAAAAGCATCCATAGCCCCGACGAAGTTATCTTCATACCCTCTCCTAATTTTCACTCACTTGATATAATTGATTTATTTTTGACAGAGATGCTCTGAGCGATTGGGAGAGGAAGATGTCTGTTATATGCAAGATGAGATGATTAAGGTGAAATGTTTATAGCTTTGTCTTGAGGTACATGTGGTCCTTTCCAACTTACCATCTTTCCCTTTAGGTTTGAATAGACCACCAAGCAGACACTTCATCACTTTCCAAGGTTGTTTATTTGCAAAGGTTAGATACATAACTCATTTAAAACAACAACAATTCACCCAACGTTTCTTGTGTTGTATGTAAGAATGAGTCAGGAATAGAGTTTTCTATACCGTATGAATTAAGGTCAACCAATTCCTTGTGAAACACAAATTCAAAGCGTGAAAAATACTACAAAAAAGAAAATAGAAATAAAGGACTCTGCAATCAGCCAACCTAAGAAAATCATGAAAACACACACAATTTTATTTTTTTTTAACAAAAATATTGTTTTAGGGCCTGGTCATCCACTGGGAAGGCGTTAGGTCCCCCCCTTATATTTTTCAACCGATACATTCCTGCCCTGAGTTTTGTGGCTACCTGAAAATATCTGAGCCATATATTTTGAAACTTCGAATGTTTTCCCTTTGGCTCATTCGCTCTGTTCCATTTTAGGATTAAGTCTCCTACTTCAAAATTCTTCTCTTTGGCCTTATGGTTGTCTAACCACCTTTAAACTATCTGTTGATGAGCGATGAAATTTGATTTTTATTTCTCCCTTCCTTCTTCCAGCATGATGAGGGTATCATTTCTCTGTTTAATAACCAATGATGGTTGTCCTCTAGATCCCTGAGCAAGCTGAAGATATGGAAGGTATGGCCCGTTCAGGAGAATGGATTCTTGTC
Organism: Picea mariana; assembly: GCA_032191745.1. Taxonomy (NCBI): domain Eukaryota; kingdom Viridiplantae; phylum Streptophyta; class Pinopsida; order Pinales; family Pinaceae; genus Picea; species Picea mariana. The sequence goes on along the minus strand of JASDQU010372070.1, from coordinate 188,854 downwards.
CGTATACCAGAAAGTATAGGGAGATCCCTATAGCTTATTTGGGTGTTACTCTATCATCCCATAAGGCATTATGAAGTGAATTATTCCATTTCCTATGATTTTCTGCAATTGTTTTCTTCAATATCCTCACTAGGTTCTTATTGGTTTATTTTTCCACTCCATTCCCTTGTGGATATCAGTTTGCAAAGTATCTGATTATGATTCCTTTGTCTAGAGAAAAATATGTTAATAGGGTGGAAGAAAAGTGAGAAACATTATAAAAAACAAGAACATAAGGCATACAGAACCTTTTGACCAACTATTGTTTTATGAATTGAATTACAACCTTCTTGTTTATATGAGTCAGAGGGATGACATCTGCCCATTTCGTGAAATAGTCCATAACAGCCAGTAATTATCTTTGTTGTTTTGAATAACTCGGTGTAATTTATCCTATGTCATCTAACCCCCATTGCTCGAATGGTCTGGAGATGGCCACAGGTTGGAATGGGACAACTTCTCTCTTTTCCCTCCCCATGCTCATTTGACAAGTTTTACAGTTTCTAGTGTATGTGTGAGCATCTCTAAATAGAGTAGGCCAATAATATCCAACTCTTAGTATTTTGTGAGTGGTGGTATTCCTTGCAAAGTGTCCTCCTATAGGACTATCATGGAGCTCCTTCAGAACCTTGTCTGCATCTTCACGTTTGAGACATCTTAAAAGTACCCCATCATAATTCACGCGGAAGAGCACCGAATTTATGAGGCGATATTGTGCTGATTTTAATCTGAGAGCTCTCCTTTCCTTAGGGTTTAGGTTTTCTGGGAAATTCCCTTGATGCAAGAGATAAATTAGTTTCCCATACCAAGACTCCTGCCTTGGGGGAACATATAAAACTTCACTACACCATAAATCCAATTCATTCTCCCACCCAGAGTCTTCATTTACTTGGTCTTGGTCTTCAACAAAAAGTTTACATAATCGTTGTCCCTTAAATAGTTTGGTCGGTTTTATATCTAGATCAAATTCTTGGACCACTGCCATCCAATTTTTTCTTCTTTCCCCCATATCCTATTGAGTGAATAGGGATTAGACTGCACGATGAGGCACAATGACTTTGGTGTCATTTTTTAGGATGTAAGATATGAAATGTTTTGCTGCCTTGTACACCACATAAGCATGTTTGTCTATGGCAAGGTAATTTAGTTCAACCCCTTGGAGATTAGTTCTCATAAATTATACCAACACCTCATTGTTGTCATCATCCTTCTGAGTCAATACTGCAACTAACGATTGGTAGAAGGCAAAATTAAAGAGGACACAATATCTACTAAAGTCAGGACTTCCCAACACTGGAGCTTGAGATATTGCACTCTTAATATTGCTGAAAGAACTTTTTTGTTCGTCATCCCACTTAAATTCAACATCTTTGTGGATCATTTTTTGTAAGGGTTTGATAGTTTCAGTGAAATTGGAGGTGAACTTCCTCACAAAATTGATTTTCCCTAAGAAGGATTGCATAGCCTTTTTGTTGTGAGGTAAGGGAAGCTGAGCTATTTCCCTAATTCATTTTGGGTCTATGAGAATTCCTGCTTGAGAGATAATATGACCTAGTAGTTTCCCTTCCTCGACACCTAAGATTGTTTTCCTAGGGTTTAAAGATATATCGTATTTCCTACACCTTTCAAAAATCTGAGTTAGGTGTTGGATGTGAACTTCTCTATTCTTTGAATAAACAATGACGTCTTCCAAATAAACTACTACACATTTGTTGATTAGTCCCTGAAAATCTATGTCCATGGCCTTTTGGAAGGTTTACCTTGTATTGATTAACCTAAAGGGCATGCATTTATAAGCAAAGGTTCCCCACTTGGTTCGGAAGGTAGTTTTCAATCGATCTTCCTTTGAAACTAGAACTTGGTTATAACCTAAAAACGCGTCCAGCAGGGAGAAAATATCAGAACTAGACATGGTCTGTAACAGTTTCTTCATTGGTGGGACTGGGTAGTTGTCATTTTTGGATTCTTTGTTGAGGTTTTTGAAATCCACACATAGGCGGATCTCCCCAGACTTTTTCCTGACAGAAACCAAATTTTCTATCCAGGCAGAGTGTCTAACTTGAAAGATAATTTTAGCATCTAGTAATTTCTTTAACTCCTCACACATGAGGGGTTCCAGAGGTGGGTGGTACTTCCATAGATTCTGTTGGAAGGGTTTTACTTCGGGTTCTAGCAGGATTGTGTGTTGAATAAAGTGAGTGTCATAAGTCTTCAAATCTCGAAAGGACCACGTAAAAACATCTTGATATTCTCTGAAAATTTTGAGATAGGATTTCCTTTCTTCTTTAGATACTTTCTTTCCAAGATTCATATTCTTAGGGTTCTCCCGGGTTCCTAGATTTATAGCCTTGTACATGGGACATGAAATCCTTGTCTTTGTGTTTTTTGACCCTTTAAATCTTTCCCTTAAGTCAAAGAGGTTCTCCAAATTGGCTACCCCTTTTGTTATCGTGTGAAACTTTGGTTTGTCAGTCGAGTGATCTTTTTCACCTATTTGATCATGGGGATTGGTTTCTACTATATTCTCTTGGAATACTTCATCATCAATAGCCAAGTATTTAATATTTTCCTGATTGGTTAAGAAGTTAGGATCTGTTCATCTCCTTCAAAGACCTTCCAATTAGAAATATTGTTGGTCAACAATGGATTGTCGAGCAGTTCCATAGTGAACCAGGAGGCTTCATAGTCTTCTAAAGGGGATAGTGTTGTCCCATGACCAAGTTTTGGGAGATACTTGGTCAAGTTTGACCAATTTTGGGACTTCGACAACCTGTCAAAGGAGGAGCGCAAGACGAAGCAGAGATCGCGGGATCTCGACCCCATTTTGGGTCCTTTTTGGGATTTTGGATTATGTAATAGGTATGGGATGTTGGCCCATGGGTTTGTCCATGTTTAGGCCTATTTTGTAAAATATAAATAGATGTCTAGGAAATGTAAGAGAAAGCAGTTGCAAGTTGTTTCTATGTGCAAAGGCATATATGTGTGATATTGGGCCAAGTGATAGATCTATGTGATTGAAGGACCGTAAGTGCTCTGTGCATATTGAGTGAGATTTTCAGACCTAAGAGAAAGTCATTGTAAGAGGTCATGGAAGTATGTGTGATTATATCTACTCAAGGAAGGAGGATCTAGCGAGCTGCACAGATCTCCTGTCCTATGTGGAGTAGGTTTTTGAGGCTTTGTGCATGTAACCCATTGAAGAAGCTAATAAAGAAGAAGAGTTGGTGGATGGAGCCCCAGGGTGGGGCTTAACCACATATGTGTTATGTTTCTTTGCTTTGTGCCATGTTTTGATGTGTTTATGTCTTTATTTGCTAAGTGCTTCGACATAGATAGATAAATCTATTTATGCTTTGTGCTAATGATGTATATGGATGTTAGATCTGACCTATGTGAATGTGCTTAGTTCTTGAATCTGTTATATCTAACCTACTTCCCTATGATAAGTGCTTAGATACATCAGATCTAGTGGAATGATGCGATGCTTTGTTTTATATGCGAAGTAGATCATGATCAAATATCAATGAACTTTCGTTGCTAAGTGCTCTGTTAAGTATTACAATCACAAATCTGTGTCCTAGCTAAGGTTGCAGACACCTGAGTCCTGTAACCACCCCTGCATATATCTGTGTTGAGACTTCACCTGCTTCATAGGTGTTGCCAAAAGGGCCGGTAGTTAGGGTTTTGTTGGTGCACTTTTGTAGCGTTGAACCCTGGGTCTGCCCCTATGCCAACAAATGGTTCCGTTGCTGGGACCTGAAACTGTGATTGCTGGGAACTAAGAAAGAAGAAGCTTTGTGAAAAGATCTAACCTAAAATTGTGAAATCTCTGTGCGTAGATATGTCTCTCTAGTGTGCAGTACTCTACTTAGTTTGTGAAGCTCTGTGCTAAATAAAAGAAGTCTGATCTGAAGAAAAGAGGTAAGATCTAAAATATGTGTGCTCTGTAGAAGTAAAATAAGTGGAATTTTTTGTTTCAAAAGTATGGATCTAGGTATGTTTGATAGAGTCTATCCTAGCTTGAAAAGTTGGGCACTAATAGATGAAAGAAGGTTTGATATGTGTAGATATGATCAGAATAATGAAAGATATGTTATACCTATGCATAGAAAGAATGTTTGGACTAACAAGTGGATGCAAGATCCTAGAAAGTTTTTTTTGTAGGTTGGCTACCATGATCCTAGTGCTCAGTTTAGGAAAGGTTGGGAATAATTTAAAATAAAGAGAGGATTAACCCTATGTTACAGTTGCAGAAAACTGGGACATCTTGCTAAGGAATTCCCTGGGAGAAGACCTAGTTGTCTTTGTTGCAAAAATATGGATCATGAAGTATTGGATTTACCTAGAATGATTGCTAAGCTTGAAGAAATGAACATGAGACAAGAAAACCCTAAGGTAGATCCAGAAATGGAAGAACCCCAAAAAGAATCTGAGAAAGTATTGCTACAGATAAAATAAACCCTGAATGACCACTGACATGTCAGTTTATCAGAGATCTTGAAGGAAAAAGAATGCCTTGAAGCAAGAATAAGAGACTTCGACATTTACTGTGTTCTAGATGAAGAAACAAAGGTGAACATCATGACAGGAATAACTTGGGAAGATATAGGAAGGCCTTCTGAGATTCCTTCATTAGGAGGAATAGGACTATTCAAAGGAAATATGATAAACCTATGTGGAAAGATCACCCATATATCTATTAATGCCAATGTAACTTCAAAAGAGGAAGATTTTGAGTTTATTAAATTTATTGAGAACAACGCTCCATTTGCCATGTTACTAGGAAAACCTTGGATTGAAAAAGATCAGGCCAGAAGGAAGAAAGAAGAAGAATTTTTAGAGCATAAGAAGCAATATTTAAAAGATTTCATGACTAGAAGGATCGCACACTTGCTTGAAGAACAGAAGAATAGATCGAAGCTATTTAACACCAGGTACATGGATGTCGAAGTTGCAAGAAAACTAGAAGACCCACAAAATATTGAAGTACCTATTCCAGATAAAGAAGAAGTATCACCCTCTATTCTTAGGAAAGAATCTCAACAATGCAAAGTGACTATGCCAATAGAAGATAATAATCAAAATGGAAAAAGGCATACCAAGATGAAGCTCACTAGAAATAAAGCTAGAAAGCTAAGTAAAAAGAGAGCTAAGATCGAAAAGTTACAGAAGGTTCCAGAGAGAACTTTGCAGAAGGAAAATATGCAAAATTAGAGCTTTGTCGGGATAACAAAACAACTTCACATGGAACTTCGCCATGGAGAAGCAATATAGCCATTGGGAATGATATAACCATTTGGCCAACCCTTCGAACGGGTAGAAAAGAATTGATGGTTCGCCACCAGACTATTGGACCGCACCATAACGGACAGTACAGAGTTAATGAAGGCTTCTTGATTGTTTTAAGAAATCCATTGTCAAGTTATCTATTTATCTTGTCGCGCCATGCACCAAGAACATTTTTTATAATTGTGAATTTGAGCCCCCAAACTTGTTGATTTTACACAGTGATCATTGCGCTATTTCCTTCTATCCTATTGAAGTGTCTACGTTACCCTTTGAACCTGAGATTTCCAACCCCAAGCATGTATGTCGGATGAGTTTAGCGCAACAGAGAAATTTATCAAGGAAGTTCTCATCGACCTCATGAACGAAAGAGCAATGTCGATGTCTGTAGGTGTACAAGCTTCATCGACGAGAGGACTGCAAGCCTCTCCATCATTAGCTCGGGGAGTAGGACCATCCCAACCATCAGTAGAGAAGAGAACCAAGCATAAATATGACCTAGAAAACATGAAGTTGATTCCATCCATATTTCCCGATTACATCCCCCCTCTAGCTGGCGCGGTGAATCTTGACAACATGCCTAGAGACTTTGAGTACACTATGGTCACTGCATACCTTCCGAAAGGGATACACATAGTTTGACCAGAGCAGGATAAGATCACAGCATTGAAGTTCAGTGACTTCAATCTCAGAGATCGAAAGATCTATGGTATGCTCACCCCATACAAGTACCTAACTAGAACAAAAAGGAAGAACTCGATGATCATCCCTTAGCAGTGGACTATGCACCTCGCATAGTCTACCCTCTTCAATGTAATGAAGATACCGCACTTTGGAAGGCACCAGGAGCTTAACATGTGTGTTAAGCTCCTTCTATTGTGCTTCCATGGAGGCTACTTGTGGCTATGCCACCATATTACATTTGACTCATTGTTGATCCACAGGATCACAAGACTGAGCATGCAAGGATATGATCTGAAGGAAATTTATCCAGGAAAAGTCACAGATTGAGCACTAGCACAGAAAATCAAGGATACATATGGTGACATTGAGAAGGGTACAAGAGTCTACAAGGTAGCTTCCATCTAGAGTAGCACAATGCGCCTCGCATGTCAATTGATAGCTGGAAATATAGTTAGGAAGGATAAACCTACGTATGTTATCAACTTTGTCGTTGACCTCACAAGGAAGTGTGCGAAAGGCCTACAGATGAATTGGGTGAAGTACCTGGTTAACCAGTTGGAACTAGATTGCCGAGAACCACAGGATTAGGGTTATGAATTTAATTTCAGCTGGCTTCTGGTCCTCATTGCATTTGTTTCTTGGGAGATACTGGAAGGAGCGACCTTCCCCGACATAGAGCCATTTGAACTGCTTTCCATGAAGTTCGCTACCCTGTGGTATTCAACTGATATGAAAAAACAATGGCAGTTGAACACTGTGTTTCATACATACTACCTCCAGCTAAATCAAGCCATTGAAGCTAGGCCTTGCATGACTTCGAACACCTTGTAGAGGTTCCGACCACTAATGAAGTTTAGCGCATATAGACACTTTATCTACATTACAATGTGGAAAGATGAACATCAAGGGTAGCTCCAATCATATTATAAGCTTACAAAAGAAGACCTTGATGAAATAACTAAGGAGTGGTCCACTGACCTCCTTATCCCTACCAACCCCGTTGAGATATCTGATATTGACAGCCCAGAAGAACAGAATGCACCTAGAACCAGCAGGTAAAAGAAGACCGAGGAAGTCCAAAACTTAAGTAGCACATTAGGGAAGACTCCTTCAGTGTCACCTGACCGAGGGGGTGGTGATGAATTAGAAGCTGAACAGAGACTAGGCGAAGTAACATCACCCAGAGACGAGGTTGACCCTTTGAAGAAGAGGAAGGTTTCTCCCCTGAAACCTTCTTTGCGGAAGAAATCAAAAGCCACCATGACCAAGATATAGATCGTCCTCACCTTAGATGATTTTGATTTCATCATCGCAGCCCTAAACAATGCTTCATTGGAGATAACAGAGAAGCAAGGAGGAAAGAAGGAAGAAATGTATGATAGGATTGAACTCAAACTTTGAGGGGTACAACATGCTCTTCATTCTAGTCACATAGTCTCTACTGTGCCTCTTCCATCAGGAGAACTAGAGTTGGGAGATGAGCCAACCTAGCTCCACCGACTAGCTAATATAGTCGAAGCTCACCTTCGACGAGCACAAGAGGAAATAGAACAAGCCACCCAGGCCTTGATGCAAGTCCTAGGAGTACTTTTAGAGAAGTGTCGAGCTGCAGATCAGGAAAAGGTTTCTCTCCAAGAAAAAACACAACTATAGCAAGGAAAAGAACAATTTCTCGCGGAACAACTTGAAGTGAAAGAAGCAGTCAACATAACACTTCGCTCTGTGGCAGTTGTAGAAATAAAGGCAAAAGACCGAGTCACAAAGAAAGTAAACTAGCTCATAGAAGTCATCCAGTAGCTACAACAATGCATAATAGACCTAGAACTCTGTGCAGTGCCCAAGACTCCACAGGATGTAAGGGATCAAAGAGAAGCAATTGCTCGAAGCAAAGTTGAGAGAATAAAATCCCTTGCTATGGAATGTAAGAAACTTACTGATCGCAGTGCCCAGACCTACGAGCAACTCACTAAGAATCCCAAACTTAAGGCACTGGAGTTGCAAATCCAAAAGGAGAAGTATCAAGCTGAAATGATACAGGCGTAGTTGAAGTCCCTATCCGCTATGGAAAGAATGAAGTGCTCCCAAGAGCAATGCACTGCCCAACAACAGATCCACACCATCCAGAGCAGAGTTATGGAAGTAACTCAGAGGTTCCAACCTATACAAGATAAGGCTTATCAATTGTTCACAGAGGTCAAAGGCCAAGGAGAAGAACTCGAGCAGGTTGTCACCATAGCTGAACAACGCTTAGAAGAACCGATCAATGATGTAGTCACCCAAGAGTTCACTGAATAGGAGGAAAAGGCATAATAGCAAGTCGAAGCATCTTGAGCCAAGCTCGAGGATTTTGAAGTAGAAATATTCATATCATAGTGACTCGGGACAAGTCATAGGTGAAGATTGGGGGCCTATTTTCCCTTGACCAAGTTTTGGTAGATCCTTGGTCAAGTTTGACCTATTTTGGGACATCGACAGCCTGTCGAAGGAGGAGGGCAAGACGAAGTAGATATCACGGGATCTCGACCCCATTTTGGGTCCTTTTTGGGATTTGGGATTATGTAACGGGTATGGGATGTTGGCCCATGGGTTTACCCATGTTTAGGCCTATTTTGTAAAGTATAAATAGATTTCTAGGCAATGTATGAGAAAGCAGTTGCAAGTTGTTGCTATGTGCAAAGGCATATTTGTGTGATATTGGGCAAAGTGATATATCTATGTGATTGAAGGACCGTCATTTTTCTGTGCATACTGTGTGAGATTTGCAAAGCTAAGTTCAAGTCAGTGTAAGAGGTCGTGGAAGGCTGTGTGCTTAGATCTACTCAGAGAAGGAGGATCTAGCGAGCTATGCAGATCTCCTGTCCTATGTGGAGTAGGGTTTTGAGGCTTTGTGCATGTAACCCATTGAAGAAGTTAATAAAGAAGAAGAGTTGGTGGACGTAGCCCAAGGGTGTGGGTGAACCATGTATATTCTATGTTTCTCTACTTTGTGCCATGTTTTGATGCATTTATTTCTTTATTTTCTAAGTTCTTTGATATAGATAGATAGATATGTTTATAATTTTGCTAATGATGTATATGGATGTTAGATCTGACCTATGTGAATGTTCTTAGTGCTTGAATCTATTAGATCAAACCTACTTCCCTATGATAAGTGCTTAGATACATCGGATTTGGTGGAATGATGTGATGCTCTGTTTCATTTGCAAAGTATATCGTGATCAAATATCGATGAAATGTCGGTGCTAAGTGATCTGTTAAGTATTACAATCACAGATCTATGTCCTAGCTAAGGTTGCAGAAACTTGAGTCCTGCAACCACCACTGCCTCTACCTCGAGTGAGACTTAACCTGCTTCGCAGGTGTTTCTGAAAGGGCCGGTAGTTAGGGTTTTTTTGGTGCGTTGTTGTAGCGTTGAACCTTGGTTCTGCCCCTGTGCCAATAGATAGCCTCAAGGCAACAATGGCCAAGGAATCAACAAGAGTATTCTTTTTTTTGGGGATCGTTGTAATGTTGAAGGCTTCAAAAGTTTCTATTAGCCTGTGCACTTCCTATTGATAATTCCTTAGGTGGGGAGAGATGCAATGTATAGTATTCCTTACTTGCCTAACGATGATTTCAAAGTCTTTGAAAACCTTTGATTCTTTAACATTTAAATCCATGGCTTTATTTATCCCTTGCACTAAATCTTCATACTCGACGGTGTTATTAGTGCATTCAAATTCTAGTCTGTAGGATAGAAAATTTTGTTTCCCCTTCAAATCAATGAGGACACACCCCACTCCTGACTCTTCTTGCGATTTAGACCCATCAAAGTACAAGGTCCATACTTGGAAGAGAGAATCATCAACTTCTTCATGCCTACTAACTTCTTCCTCTCCCCTTATTTCGTCCGGGGTTTCCAACAGAGCTTCTTGACAGAAGAGGGTTTCTTCCACCGCTGTCAGTACATTTTCTTGAAAAGTCATTTCAGATTTTTTAGTAAGAGGAACATCAGATGAGAGAGGGGAGAAATTTCTGAAATCAAAATCACAGGAGTAGTTTCCTAGCATGGGGAAATCTTCCGAAGAAGGTTCGTTGATGGATTCTAAATCGACGATAGTATGTTTGAGATACCTTTACCTATTGATCCTAATCATGTTTTTCTATCCCTTTAATGGAAACCAAAGGTGAGCCCAGTCTATGCTAAAGTACCCATTCAACTTTTTAGACCAATCTCGACTAAGTAGCAGTCCATAAGTTTATGGTATATATACTACAGTGATGTCAATTACTTGAACGAATTTCGGGTGTGTCGCCATTTTGATCATGACATACTTGAGTTCTCCCATAACATTCACTTGGGTTGTTTCCAGTTGTATCACATGTTTATCACTTTTGAGAGGGACTGTGTTTAATTTCTTTCTTATAGATAATGACATAACATTAGAGGATGCCCCTGAGTCAACTAAACAATTATGGAGGTTTCTATTGAATACTTCAAATGTCAAGAGGAACAGTGGGACAAAAGGATTTCCTTTTTTATCTTTGGAGCAAATGTTTACATTTGGTTTATTTCCTAGATCTGTGGGGGCTGGATTTTCTCCTTGGTTAGTTCTTTTTATAGGAGTTTCTACTAACTTCAATGATTGTAACATAAATTCCTTTTGTGGGGGATTCTACACATGTCCATGACTGATACATTTTCTTTTAATCTTTTTAAATATTATACTATGTTGTAGTCTATCTTGGGCTATTCTCATGTATGGATGTTTATATAATTTCTTTGGGAGATGAAAGGTGCTTTTAGGTGATCAGATGTTTTTTTTCCTCTCAAAGTTTGGGCAATGGTAAGGTCGTTTGAGACCAACTGACTCCTACTTCACGTTTTCACAACCAATAACTTAGTGGGTGGTTCTTGAACCTCAAACAGATCATCGGAGGGCATTGGCAAGTCAGGGTCCCACAACAACATGGTTGTTTCTTATGACGATTCAACCTCTTCCTGATCAACAATATTCATCGTTGAGCCGCTTGATTGTTCGGTAAGGGAAAATTCATATAGGAATAGATTAGCCATGAAATTCATGGCATGCACCCATTGTGGACAGTCTCTTTTAGAATGTTTCTCTTGGTGATAGGTACAGAAAGAGTGGGATGCTAAATTTCCCAGGTTGATGTTTAAGTTGGCTGGGGGAGGTTCAATTTCTTTAAACGGTGGGTTTATTTTAAAAAAGGGTTTATAGGGCCTTTGGCCTTGGTTTCCTTCCCCCACACTTCTTTTCATGTCTATTATTTCATTTGAGAACTTCTTTATCATTTGTTGTGGGTCCTCTATGTCTCCACTTCCTTTTTCGGGAACTTGTTCTACTTGTTTCCCTGGGGGTCTGGTCAACAAGAGTCCTCTCCTAGGTGGAGGTTGAGTTTCCTTCTTAACTAGTGAGACCTAGCCCTCTTTATATCCCTTCATTTGGAAATATAAGCAGGGAGAGCGTTAGCATATCCTTCGATTTCCAACTTCTAAGTGGGTTTAGCTTCGAGTTGAAATTTGTTCAGGATAGTGGTAAATCGTTGATTGAAGTATTTAACCTTTTCTTTTGAACTCATGGTGGTGGTGAGCAGTTCAGCCATGAAAGCTCCTTTAGTGGTTTCTTCTACAAATTTATCTAAAAACTATTTTTGAAACTTCGTCCAACTAGTTATGGACCCTATAGGAAAGTTAAAATACCACGTAGAGGTTGAATTCTCAAAGGTACAGGGGAAAATCCTACATACTACATCTTCATGTTGGAAATTCATCAGTCTAATAGCTAGTATGAAATTTTTGATATGGTCTTCAAGAAATCTTGAGGTTTTAGGGTAAAATTTAGGGAGTAACTTTTCTAGATGTTGGGGAAGGTTATGTACTCATCCGAGGATTTCCAGAGCATCTCTGTGTTAGAAAAAATAGGACCGTGGAGAAATAAAATAAAACAAAACACAGAAGATACACAATACAAGAGAGACACAGATTTATGTGGTTCACCCAGTGTGGGCTACGTCCACCAGAGAAATTTCTAGGTCCTTCCTTTATTATTATCCAACAAATGAAGGGATACAACCTACAACAAAACCCGCTATAACTTCCTCTTCTTTCTCTCACAGTATCCTCTCTCAGAATACAA
>JASDQU010372070.1:157188-176474 GCA_032191745.1 Picea mariana | reverse complement strand
CGTGGAAGAGTGTACATACTTCTGGGGTGTAAATACTTCATGGGGTATAAACATGGCTGAAAGCAAGGACCTCTCAATCAGGAAGATAATCAGGCTCCACAACCAACACTCTAGCCAACCAAGGTTGATTATTCTGAGGTGGGTTTCCCCTTTCTTCATTATGATCATTGTTATCCTCCGTGTCATTTAGCTTTGAAGCTGAGCAATCCGAGTTAAACCCTTCCTTGTCAGATTCAAAATCTTTGGGCTCAAAGAAGTTACCAGCTGGTGTTTCAGGGATTAGATTGAGGGGATGTTCGATTTCGGTGAGGGTGAAATCTATCAGGTTTTAGACCATGTGAACAAAAACCTGGTCGGGGGTGTCGACCACTAGTCTTCTTACTTGTTTTCTATGAGTAAGTAACAGAGCTAAGGGTAGTGCTCCAATTTTTCAGGCGTAAGATCTTGTGATAATTCTCAACCGGTTCAACTATTTGTGGGGAAGAGTGTAAGATATTTCAGAGAATAAATATTATTCCCCTTGATGGGGTGAGTTACTCATTTTTGGAGTACTCAATGTATGTACGTTGCCTCTAGAATGACTATCCATGCATGTGGGATGTTTTGAATTTGTAGGCTTTGAAAAATATTATATCAAAAATATTGTTACCCATTCATTCATTCAGGCCCTCCTTCTAGCGCCAATTCTGTTGAAGGGTCCTAAATCCCTTTAACTCAACAACAGGAACCAAACCTTCCACTGAGGTCCAAGTAGACTCTGCAAAATTTGATAGTGGAATGGTTCTACAGATCTTCCGATCCGACCAAATAATCGATGGGATTTACGTAGTGATTGACATGATCTCTTCTTATGAAAGTTTCTCCTTCAATTTAAACATTCTCTTTTTGTATTTTATTTTATTGGATGGGTCTAATAAAAGATGTGTTCTGGTATAAACTAGCAGGAAAAGGGGCAATCTTAACTATTGAAGAAGGATGAACTTGGGATAACCGTTGTGCTCAAACATGCAGACAAATATTTTCACACCTGTGACAAGCCTAGTACTAATACATCAACTTGTTGGTATTTCAATTATTGACTGAGACACAATTATCGAAAATAAAATACACATGAAATAAGATGACGGCAAGAAAAATAGTTTCCTTAGCTCTAATCATTAATCACACATTAACAAAACAATTTTATTTCCATCATTAAGAACAAGAATTACAAAAATATTGAATCAACTAACTTATCAATAGATTCATAAACTCTTACTCATTACAACATCCATTCATGAAATAAAGTCGGAAGTAATTCCTCTTCAAATCCAATCACACACGCCTTTGATGAAAAACAAAAGTTTGTCTCCGGTCCTAAACATGACTTCTCAATTAAGGTAGTTCAGAAATAGTTCTTTACAATTCCAAAAATGAGGGTCTTTGCAAAAACCATCTGCCTTTTCTAAAAGGTCAGTCCTCTTATTTATAATGACTCATTAACTAAAAATAACTATCAAAAGTGTAAGCTAAGTAAAACAAAACATCACCACGTGCAGGTTCCAAATCTCTGTCTTCTAAGAGTCATCAAATAGTTTCACTGAAGTGGATGACTCTTCTCATATTCTAACCATTTGAAGAAGAGTTCCTCGCATGTGTTGGCATACAAAAATCTGTGTTGGTCCATCAAGGCTGAAAGGATTTCTTTCACTTCTATTGCTCGTGCCCGATACTTAACTATTTTGAAACTTACTTGTTGTAATATTGTTCGAGCCTTGATTGGGTGCTGCATAAATTGATGTACTTGACTTGGCACCATGCTTGCCACCTTTTCTATCTCTGCAGTCCATGCCGAGTCCTGTTCTAAATGTTGTTTAATTATGTCACATGCAAGTCGACAAAGTCCTCAGGTGAGCTGAATTTTGGGAGACCGATGTCTTTCATCTCCCGATTAATCTTGACCTAGCTCCTTTCACAATAGACCCATTTTTCTTGAATCTCCTGCTGAGGTTATTGGACCATTTTTACCTAGCATTCGATTGCCTTCCTTATCTGATCTATGTTCTTGTCCCTTAGCAACTAAATGCCATGCTCTTCAACGTCTCGACCATTTTGAACCGTGCTTATGTAATCAATTATTTCCACTTCTTGGTGGGCCTTCTCGTACCATCTTTCCACATATTTGTAGGTCGTTAGCATCATAAGGGTGTCTTCTTGGAAGTCAGCTATCACTGCAGTGAAAAGGTGTCGTTCATTCGTGAATTTGTCATAGGTGTCTTGGAACTCACTTTTGAAAAACACCATGGATTGTGTGGAGTCCTGATAGTATTTTTCCAGATGGCATAGATGCTCCAACTCCTTTAGTGCAGTGGCAAACTCCTCTTCATGTTTTCTTTCTCTATCCAGGGTGGCATCTGTGGTAGCCATCCCTATGTCAATAAGCTCAAACATCTTGGTGTGCTTTGTGTTGATCAAATTTTCCTCTGTGGTGATGAGGATCGAACTGTCCAACATAAGCATCCTCTTCTTAATGGTTCTCTTCATGATGGATTTCCTCTTTCGGTCATGGGATATTGATTGTATATTGACAACCTCATCAATAGGTTTGGGGATTTGTTGTTCTCCCCAAGTTAGAGTATTTCCTAGGCTCTTGACTGTATATATTTGTTATATGTTGGGTTCCTGAACCTTTTCTATATGTACCGATGGCTCGACTTCCAATTATTTCTCATCGACTGTTAAGGTATCGGCCAAAACTGAGGAACCAGGGGTAGGTTTGGTACTTAGTTGATAATAGACTATTGAAATCCCTATTTCCTATTGTGGAATTTCTTCTTCTAGTCTACCCGATCCTAGCTCATCCCTCAAGTTGTCCATTGGGGCTCCCGGTATGTCAAGTGGCTCAGTGTCAAAGGAACTTTCTACCTCATGCTCGCTCTATGGATGACTCTGAACTGGAGCATCAGGATCTGGGGTAGATTCTCTCTCACATTCTTTCTCCTCTGTAATCTGCACTAGAGTCACTAGGGACACTTATGAACTCTCCTCATCATCATAGATGGTTATCAAATTGAACAAGGTATTTGGTACACTTTTTCTCCCTAATGTCCTCGCTATCTCGGGATGGGTTGAAATTTACCCTGGTGATCTAATCTGTGGTGGTGGAACTTCAGGGTTTTCTGACTCAGTGATTTCTTCAAGTTTCATTGGCTCTAGTTCACTTGGTTCTCCTCGGTTTCCTATTGGGTCATTAGTGGGAATCCTCATCATTTCTATCATATCAGGGTCATTTTGCAATTGGTCAATGATTATTTGTGCCCCTTCTAGTAAGAGTAATCCCCTTCTTCGTGCCTCTGTCGTCTCTATCGCTTTGATTTATTCCCTGGCTCTGAGGGCCTCTTGAGCTGACTGCTCTATTGTTTCCACATGTTCATCCATGGTCATGGCCTTGAACCTGGACATATTTGGGTTGGCCATTCTCTATACCACCTCATCCCAGTCCTAGGTGCACTTTGTAAAAATTTTGTCCTCAAACTTATCATGAGTGTATAACCAATAGGATGATACCTGCAAAGCATGTTGGAGGACCAAGCCTTTAGGTTCGTGCTTGCGGAGTCGGCTTGTCAGTAATATGAATTTAATTTGGCTCGAATCTTCTTGTTTGGCTTGAGCAATATCCTTTACAAAATAAAACACCACATGGAAACTATAGGGTATGAAATCTTTCTTCTTGTCCTTGACTAATGTGGCATTATATCTTGTAGGATAGTCTGATAACATATTTCTCCCACAACCTGCCAGTCTGGGACATGATCGGGTAGGAGATGTGGTGCTCTGGTGGCCCCGAACGCCTTGATATAGGTTAAGATTTCGTCTAAATACCAATGACCTACCTTTGCCACCATTTTCTTGGCTGTTGTAGATAAACTTGGGAATTCCTTCTTAAAAATAATAAAATGAATATGAGCGATGAATTCATTGCAAATGAGTGCTTAAGAATTTTTGTACCTCTTCTCCCATAGTATGATGAAATAAATGTGGACTAGGAGCTCTGCAACATGCCAGCTTAAATTCATGACGGTGAAGACATTCCTTGCACACATGACATTGAGCAGGTACAAGGCCATGTAGAAAGTGGGTGCTTCCCCTTCTTTCAGCGTCTGAGCCTGCTGGAAACAGATGCTCAATTTTTTATAAATTATTTCTCCCTAGTTGAAGCTGCTCCTGGAGATTGCCATTGTGTACACCAAAGGCATCCATGCTTTTGAAAACTTGGAGAAATCATTTTCTCCATATAGTCGGCAGATGAGAGCCATCAAATAGATGTATGGCTCCCTCAGGTTAATCGTCCCATACAATCCATTGCTATGGTCAGTGAAATTCTTGTCCTCCTTCCACCATGAGGCCATCAACTAGATAGTATCATGGAATGCATACAACGTCTCCATGAAGTCTGTGTTTAGCCGTTCCTCTAGGTCCCTGAGATTTTAGTATTTTTGGACTTCTGTTGGGAGGAAAAATATGACACACCCTCCATTCTCATCGTTGATAATGAACTGCTTTCCATCTGTATGGTCGATTAGCCATTTTAGAACCTCTATGAAAGGGAGAATCAGGTTTCTGCTAGCCACCATGTGTAGGTACGACCGTCAGATGTTCAAGAACACCTAGTCATCGAGCAACCTTACATCTGGGTTGTTGTGTGGGATATACTCCAAGTATTCTTCCTGGCTAATTTTGTTGAAGAGGTCCCCCCATTGTGGGAGAATTTCTTTGGATTCGGTGCTTTCTTCTATATCACTGAAGGATAGATGAAGGAAAAAATCTTTCTTTTTTGATGTTTTAATAACAATCTTCACCCTAGGAGCACACTACAACTATCTCACGGTCCCCAGAGAAGAAGCTTCACCTGTTTGATCTTCTTTTATCTTGGGTGCCCTTGGAGAGAATCTAGTGGTTGGGTTTCTCGGTGGCATCTTACTTGCAGCTATAACATAGTTTAGAGACTATGCAAAAATAAATCAGATGCGTATATATAAATTATGACCAACAAATTGACAAACTTGGACACATACCTCTACGACTTGTTTAACTTGGTTTTGATAATATGAGGGTTAGTACAATCTCGAGACACTCGCTTTTATCCTTTGGATGCTCTGAAATTCAAATGTTAAGTACCTGAGTAGATATACAAATGCATCATAATAGATATAGAAGAACAATATGCAAAATCTCTCTTATTACTTTCAAACCCTTAGGGTAGGGAAACACCATACAATGGATTCTATTATGGAAGAGATTCTCTCCTATTCACTTGCCTCTTCGAGAGGGAATCTTCCTAATGAGCTTCAACTCCAATACAATAGTTCTCTTCATATCCCATTACATTGCTTGAACCCCTTTATATATTGCTACCATCACCTAAGAAAGTTCTAGAGGAGGAATCTTCTAGAAGTAGAACCTTCTAAGAAGTCCTCTTACATTTATTATATTTAGCTACCCATTTATTATAGCTAACTTCCATAGTGGGCCTTATTTAATAATATAGTGGACCTAGTCCACCTTACATTAAATGGCCTCCACTATTATCACTATAGGACCTCTGGCCCCCCCCCACTACCTCTCTCGCTACCTTACATTCCATCCCCCTTATGAAAGAATTTTCCTCAACACTTGTTGTACAGCCATATACTAGGGTCCCATGGATAATTGTGGACCATAATGCTGAAGAAGACTGGATAACCAAGGTCCCATGTAGAAAGGAAAGCCACCATGCTAAAGTAGTCCAACCACCATTGTAATCTCGGGTCCCATGTCCAAGTTCTCATGTGAACTCCCCGTGGAAGATTTTGGAACCCAATAACCAACTCAAAATGATGCTCCAAACACTGACACATGTCATGTGGATCCAAAGAAGAAGATCCATCCACATAGTGGAAAATGTTCATAGCAGAATCTGGAAGGAACAATAACATTGTAGAATATGTAGGTTGGACGTTGGTAATCATAACTAGCTCTTGATGTGGGCCATTGATGTTATCTACAGAAGGTGGAGTAGAGTCATCAAATAAAATATGGAAGTGGTTGTCATCCAAAAAAAGACAACTATCCATATACCAATAATCATAATTGGCCTCAAAATCATACCAAGCATATATTTATTGATTATATTCAACCCTAATGTATGCCCTAAGAAATATCTCTTACATGCTATCCAATGAATCTTGAATACTATGAAAACTATCATTGAGGCCATCTGCAAGGTCATGCAATCTATCATCCAATGTGTCATACAATTGATATTTGAATGATTCAATAATTTGTAGAATTTATTTGAGGGTTTGAGAGGAAATAGCTATCTGAGAACCCTATGAACTCTTCGGTCCCAAAACCATCATGAAAAATCCAAAAGTATAGAACAATAAGTTACGACAGAAAATCGTGACTTTTTCTCAAAAAACCCTAAAAAACTGTTGAATTTAAAATGCTCATAACTTCACTTCACGGACTCCGTTTCGGCTGATATTTCTTTGAAATTGGGTGAAATTGTGAGAGAAACTAAAATCTGTAATTTGTTTTCGAAAACAAGGCCTTCAGCTCCTACATAAATAAAAAAAATTGTGCCATCGTCCGTGGAAAAAAACCCTGAAAATTGCATATTTTAAAACTTCAATATCTTGACTTCTCGGACTTCGTTTCGGATGATTGTTTTTTTAAATTGGGTGTTTTTATGAGAGGAAATTAGATATACAACCTGTTTCTGAAAATTTTGCACAAAAATATACCAAAATTTTATGGAATGTCGCAGCCCTCGTTTTTTTTATCCGAAAAAAAAAATGCAAAAATAAAAAATATTTGCCCACAATGCCTGCCAAGGAAAGTGCTCTGATACCACTTGTTAAGAACCTGAATAGATATAAAAATATAATCACCACAAATAATGAATAAAAAATAGATCCACAAAGCAAAGATAGAAGAAACCACACTTTATTATTACCAAACCCTTGAGGTAGGGAAACAACATACAATGGATCCTATTACAAAATCACCACAACAGATATACATGAACAATATGCAAAATCTCATTTATTATTATCAAAACCTTGAGGTAGGGCAACACCATACAATGGATCCTATTATGGGAGGGATCCTCTATTGTGCACTTGCCTCTTCGAGGGGGCATCCTCCTATGGAGCTACAACTCACAATACAATACTTCTCTTCCTGTCCCATTACATTGATTGAACCCCTTTATATAGTGCTACCATCACCTAAGAACATCCTAGAGGAGGATTCTTCTAGAAGTAGAACCTTCTAAGAATTCCTCTTACATTTATTATATCTAACTACCCATTTATTATATCCAACTACCATAGTGGGCCTTATTTAATAATATAGTGGACCTAGTCCACCTTACATTGAATGGCCTCCACTATTATCACTATGGGCCCTCTGGCCCCCCCCCACTACCTCTCTAGATACCCTACATTAGATTTATGTGCATAATGAATTTTTTCAAAACTATTATAGAGATTTAAACATGGATGAACTTACCTTGTCACCTCAGCCATTCAATTCAGGTTATGAGTGTAATTTCATTAAATCTTCCGCTAGATCTTCGAATATGTTTAAAATTAAATTCATCACGGGTTGACGGCGTAGGAACGCGTGGTAATGTGGCCTATCAATGATTTCAAATTGTTGTTGTTCAATCGGCACACGAGGTAGCAACAAATGTCAGATCAAGCATTAACTGGTCTATTAAATGTCCAAATCCGATCGTTTCTTATGCCACAAACATGCCATCATTTTGCTAGTCATGTTGGTGGGTCCAGGGTTAGGATTGTGCTTCAAACACTTTTCGTTAATATCTTCTAGCAAAATCTTTGACACTGATTGATCTTTCCATTCATAGATGACATGGAAAAGCTAACTAGGAGGCATGGCTAGGACCCAAGGAACCTTAATATGACTTAGGACGAAGCTAGGCCATACGACCCCTTTACGTGGTAAAGACACGTGGCATTCGAGACTGGTGACTTCATTTTCTTGTGTTAATCAAAATTAGGGATTTATTTAAGATCTACATTCTAAAACCCAATCCTATATTACTGACGCCAAAAAGTATCAAGGATCGACAGTCGGCAATAAACCTACCCAAGTGATCTCGGATCGAATCTCTCGAAAAAGTCTCGATGTAGAAAATGCATTGGGGATCGACGATTGACGATATACTTGTCGAAGAAAAAAACAATGGTTTTAACCTTTGTAGATTTTTCCGACCCCGATGAAACACATCGGTCATCAACAATCGGTGATTTCTTTACAACTTTGTCAATGTCTATCCTTCTTGTATTTTGTCGATGCTGAAGGGGATCGACTATCTCTTGAAACTTCGTGCAAATAACTTACCCAAACCAACTCCACCTTCTATCGATCCCAATAGGGATTGACTCTCGGTGACTGTTGTTACTGTGGTTCCTTTACTTGCTTGAATTTTTCCTATGCAGAACCTGAGCGCATTAGGTGCAGTGTTAGCTATTGATTCTCAATTCATGTGTCAAGTTCTTTTGAGACATGAGGTTTCACAAGTTCAAAAAAACCTGACTTGATGATAATATTCATGAAAATAAAACCAAGATAAACCATTTCCCAAAGTGAAATCGATTCATAAAGTGAAGAAAACAAGTGGTAGCTAAAAGGTGATAAATTTTCATAAGGATTTTAGGGTGTGTTGAGTGCTCAACAAGAAGAATAATGCACCATTTTGTTTTTACCAAGTCCAAGATTCATTCATCAAAGAATGTAGATGCATGCTCACAAGGACTGAACTGACCAAGGTTACAAAAGTATCCCTCAATTTACTCAAGTTGAAGGGAGTGTGTGTATTTGAAGAACAATTCACGTGCATAAAGGTTTTTGGCTTCAAATGGAAAACCCTACTTCTTCCAAGGTTCATGTGTGACATATTTTTGGTGTATGAGTTTTGTAGATATTACAGGACATGGTCCCTATTCTTTGATAAGAAGAGAAAGTTTCAATTTATTCCCATGCCATTTAAAATTGTTGGATTTATAGCCAAAATTTTCTCAAAGTATCACTGAAATGGTAGGATTATTTGAATCCTTTAATATGAAATAAGAATAGGCCCTAAGTAGTTTTGACTTGAAGGGTATTTTCATGGCCCATATGTTATCAATTGGTTATGCCTCAATTTTCAATAAGGTGCAAGAAATTTCAAAATGGGGTGATGACAATGAAGACTCATGTGTTGAGGCTAAGGTAACAACTACCCTGAACAAAATTGTTACCAAAAATAAGAGACAACCTACTCATGAAAATACACATACCAAGGTAATTTCAAACATTGGCGTAGTGGTGGTCTCTCCTCTGGAAGAAAACAAGAAGCCACAACATAGACACAGGGGCATATCCACAACTAATGTCAAAGGTGGCGCAACGCATCATCCTAATAAGAGTCCCCCTTCAAGCCATGAGGATCAGGATATTAGTGTGGGTGGAAAAGAAAACAATCAGGGACATGCGAGTGATGGAGATGGTGGGGACCTCCTGCGATACCAATTGGAGGAAACAGACATGGTTACCCATATCCCCAAGAGAAAAAGGAACCCAGATGAAGGTGTTTCTCTAGACCCTAGTGGTTTATAATTGAACATGACTAACATGGATATTGATGAAGTCAACAACATGC
Source organism: Picea mariana (assembly GCA_032191745.1). Classification (NCBI taxonomy): domain Eukaryota; kingdom Viridiplantae; phylum Streptophyta; class Pinopsida; order Pinales; family Pinaceae; genus Picea; species Picea mariana. The sequence goes on along the minus strand of JASDQU010372070.1, from coordinate 166,783 downwards.
ATGCATGGGATACATTGCAATTACTAGAGAGTAGATTGATTGCAGAGGAGCTAGCCAGTGAGGGTCCACCTATTTTTTAGGAAGAATCTATCACTCTTCATCATGACAAGTATGAAAATAGTCCAAGAAGCTCCATATTGAAATATTTAATAGGAAGGTTAAAAAGGTGACATGAAAATGTAGCTTTGAAATTGAAGTAAGGGATTGAAACCTTCAAGGGTTCAGAAGTCCCATCAAGATACCAATGATGCTCTAGCTCACTCGATAACAGAGTAGGAGATAGAGAATGAGAGAGAGAAAAAGAGGGTAAGGTAACCTGAATCTATCCTTAGCCCATATCCATTATTTTCATAACCATTAGCTATGATGGTTCTTGAGGAGGTCCCTCAAGAAATAGTTGGATTAAGCTCCAAAGTAAATAAATATACAAAAGAAATCATCGGTTTAAGAAGATATGTTGCTGAAAATATTGCTAAGAAACTTCACATTATGTATGAAGTTTGGGAAATTGTTGTCGAATATGGTGTCATAGCTAGAAGGATTCGCTCCCTTAGTGAATATCTACAAGAGGGTCTGCAAAATGACGACCATTTCTACAAGAATGTAGTAAGAACATTTTTGGCTAGAATATCAAACATGGACGAATAAGTAAGGTGAAAGAATGACCTTACTTATAAAAGTGATTTAAATAAAATACAGGCTAGATGGTTTGGGAGAATAGATACTCTTCTAAAATTGAGTGCCACCTATGATTCTTTGATGGAAAATAAGAGTGTGTTATTTTGAAACAAACTTGATATTATAAAGGAAATAGAAGGCCCCCTTTTAATAAAGGACTTGATGTTTTCAAATAAGTATCGGGTGGAAAAAGAATAGGGTTTACTGAGGGTCACATGGGGAATGGAATTTGATGACCTTGTAAAATTTTCGGAAGAAGAGCTCTGATGATGGTTGGTCAATTTTGTTAACAAGAATGAAGATCAATCATGCATAGAACAACAATAACGGGACACATTGAAGAGCATTAATGACAAGATGTTAGGATTTAAAGTAAAATAGGACATAATTATAGAACCATTACATGAATGTATCCAAGAATGGTTGAACACTATGTTAAATGAAATCACTACTCCACTGTAATCTTGAAGATCAAATAAAGGGTTATGACAGGTCCACTCAAGATGCTCCCTCTTATTTAAAGAATGGAAAATAATACAAAAGGACCATTCTTTTCTTCCACTTTTGGCACCTCTTCTTAATATATATGTCCATGGGAGCCCCATCCTATCCCACTAGGCTGAAGACATTTTATATTTTTCATTTAAATATCATGAATATTGTGTAGTGCCAATTGTTTGCACACATTTTATTTGATATTGAACAATCAATTTGTACTTATTTTTTGAAATCCCACAAAGTGATATATTGGGTGATCTAGGTGGACATTGGTGGCCACCCACCTATTCCACTAGCTCAAAATACAATTTCTAAACTTGGCAGTTTTTCTATTGTTTTTTTGGGTCCTAAACTTTCAGGGTCGTTTTGAGGCCTTAAACGATGTTTTCTTTGTCCCGAAAGCGCCTAGTAGATAATGAGAGGCATGTACTGAGCCATTTGGAATGTGTACTCCTCATATATACCTTTCTGAAATGCTACCAAGAACCCCAAATAGATATTGTATGGAAAAGCAATGCCCTTGCGAAGTTCATGTATCAACTAACCAGATCAGGACCCATAAACCTTTTGGTGTTTCATCTTTTGGGGTTAGGGTTTTGAATGTTTAGGGTTTTCTCATTGATGCTTTATGTTAAAAGGAATTTTTGGCCTCACTTTAATCATCTTATTGTGAATGTGCATAGCCATCGCATTGCTTCTCAGAGATAATCTACTACCATTCTAGTGAGTTCATTTCACTCTACATTTTTACAGTTCCTACATATTTTGTTTATAAATAGAAATTGAGTATTACTATATCTCTGTGATTCTATCATATTTCTATGTTTTATTTTGTCCTCTCATAAATTTTGTGGTTTAATACTTCTATTTAAGAATGAAATCTCGAGAATCAGTTTCGCTTACATCCCTATGATATGAATGTTGCTAAATCATTTAAAGTTCTCTAATAAAGACCCCTTTTTTGCTACCCTATGTTGTGTTGTTTTTTCTTCAAATATGTCATTGTATCTTTCCATTATCTTGGAAGTGGTTTAATAGTAGAAATGTTTTCTCTTTCTTCATGATTTAAATTTATGTCCTTAGAATTTGTTCTTTTCCTGACCCAATCTTACGCATTAAGTATGTGAATGATACAAATTTTTATACATAAGTGACATAAATCATTATGTGAGTGAGGAATAGAGGAGAACCAGCTCTTTAAAAATGAAGAGGGTAACTTTGGATTCCATAAATAATACCCTATGAGGTTGTCTCTTCTCGTTAATAAGAAAAGAGATCAACAAGACAGCACAACAAGATTGCAGATTAGTGCTCAAAGGAAGGACTTCAACTAACTAAGATTTATGGTTCCTTGGAAGAAGTACAAGATCGACATACAATAAGTTTACAACAATTTTCATTTACTAATTTATGAACTTGTAATATGTTAGTACATGGGGATGTTAAGTCTATTGTTTGTCTTCAATTGCTCAATAGATAATATACTTGACATTATGAATGTCGTGGATATTTTTCGATATACTACTAGAGTGAAATATTATGAATAGATCTATCTCTCGATTATCATTTTTAGATTGTGCCTAGAACACATGAGTATTGTATATTTTTTTTATCTCAAATAAAAACACATTTTTTTCTTGGAAAGAAAAAGTGTTTCCTTATTGGAAACTAGGTACTAGATTATAGATTCTTTTAATAACACCATCTCACTCATAAAAGGTTAGAATTCATTATTAAGAGAGTATTCTTTGTCATGTGTCATGGATCTGGGTATGAAATTTATTTTTTAATCTTCCTTTCCATTACTAATTTGTTTGTTAATTATTATATGATTTAATTAAAGACAAAGTTGTTTAATTATAAATTTATCCACGGTTGCCACAATCACACATGCCAGGTATTGCACAATCATCCATGCCATGTACCAGAAAGGTTATAGACAACCACAAATTTTGAATGCCCCATATCAAGCACTACCATGGCCACACTATCAAATTTTGTATTGGAAAGGGTTATGGAGGGTCGCGACTTTGGAATGCCATGTATCAACCACTATCATGGTTATTTTAATGGTGGAAGGATAGACATTTACATTGTTCATTACCTTCAACACCTCTATGAACCACTAATATTATATATATTACAACTATTCAAGTGGCCATTTTCATTCTTGTTGCATTGTAGATGTATGATTGGAATTCATGGAGGGAGATGTTAGATGAAGCTGTTTAAAAATCATGGAGGAGAAAGACCACCAAATGAAAATGAAAGGCTCGATCATGAACCATGGTGGAATTGAGGTCAAGATATTGATCCTCCTAGGTGGAAAGAGATTTATCCCTAGCATGAGTGGTGCAAGAGGTAATATTTATTATAAGTTCCAATTATGAAAGAATACTAAACCAATACTACCAATTGGTATGATGTTAGTGCTAAGTGAGAGTTTCATTAAACTTTAGATTTATTGAGAATGGAAGAAAATAAAGAACATTGAATCTTGTATGTATTTTTTTTGTAAATAAAATATTTGTGCTACCTTATAATATCAAAATCATACATATGTCCAAGCCCTGACACGTGGCCTACCATGTGTGGAAACCAGGCCAACATTAGGTCCATGTACCATTATCTTGCATAGTTCAAAAATACAGAGCTAAAAGAGATGAAAACTATAGCTGAGACCTTCCATCCAAATTGTCTTCTACCTATCCTATCTAAAAATAAACCAAAATTGATAATATGCATAAAAGAGAAATCATATTTCTGATGTATGTGATGCTACATTGTTTCTAGGAGAAGTGTGCCTATAACACTCTGTTTTCCCCAACTTGTAGTTAATCATTAATTATGATTACCATGATATGACATGGGACCAATATAAATGTATTATTAATTGAATTTCCAATGGCTGAATGTGGGGGTGAATCCTTGAAGTAATGGCCATGATATCACTAGAGGAAATAATGGGGAAACTATAAGATAGGTTTCATCAGTTCAAATGACCCCAAATTCCCCTTGTTAGAATGATAAACCCCCTTTTAGATCCCAAGGAGAGGAATCAATTAATGAAGGAAGGACTAGTGGTTGAATACTCAACCACCCCCATGAATGGAAGCATGGTATGACTGAAGAATGTTAGCCCAAAGTACCGCAGGGCCTGGCAGACTAGGATGACCTGAGTTTCCTTCTGACAAAAAGAACAAGATAGGTCAAGAACCATCCTGGGAAAATATATATAGAAAATAGAGACAAGGAGAAGAAACATGGAGGAGGAAGAGCATAGGAGGCTTTGCAGAGAGAAGGAGGGACACCAGACAAGAACGCATGCACAAAGGGGAATGCATGATCCATATATGAAAAATAAAAAGGGAAGGCTGTGAGCTTGATGATGGGGAATCATCTGATAAACCTCACAGGGATGTTGTGACAGAGAAAAGGTATCTAAGAATGGCATAGTTCCCTAGTGATATCATGGATTGACATGGGGGTGGCCAGAGTGATAAGAATGAATGTATCTGAGCCTAAGGTTGGGTGGAAAGGAGAACACCCATAATTGGTTAGTTGGTTGCAACCTGTAAAAGATAAATATTCTCATATCCCATGTAATTGAACTGCAACTGTAAATTAAAGTTAAATATCCTATGAATGTTTCATGGATGTGCATCTTTGCTTGATGATTAGACTGTGTCCATTTATCTTTGCTTGATTGTGTATTTAATCAAGTACGGAACTATATGGTTTGTACATGTAAATGCTAGAGACCTATAGCGACTCAAGTTTAAGAAAATGAATTGTGAGATCATCGAACTTGGGCACAATTTCCTATTTTCATGTAGACACTCCCAACGGTTTTGAGTCTCTTGGGAAAAGGAGTCTATTAATCCCAAGAGAAAGAGTGAAAAGCGCGTGTCAGTGCCTAATTATTTTAGAACTGACAATGCTCAGGAAGGATAGAAATATTTAAGTCTCGAAAGGGAAGATCCTTTCATTTGGAAGATGAGCGGATGAGATTCATTTGGGAGGATACAAGGTCTATCACGATTGTTGGATTTGGAGAAGGAGCACATGCGTTAACTCCTAGAATATTTCATTCTTTGCAAGTTCAGTGAATTTTGGTATTCGTTGTAAGGGAGATGGATCCTCCAAAGTCTCGGAGCCCAAAGTTAATATGGGTCGTAGATCTGAGGATGCCTAGGAACTACCCCAACCGCCATATCTACAATGTATTTAGCCTGACATTGACCACTTTAGGAGGATAAGGGTGTTGTAAAATTAAAACTACCGAAGTACGGAGTTGTGAAGTATTGTGGAACATTGATCTCCTCTCACCCGTTAGATCGATCCTAGTAAATGGGTAGCGATAAGCACTTCGTTGAAGTCCCACTTTGAGAGAATAGAGGTGGCTTAAAAACATAACTTCGGAATGCCGAAGTCGCGAAGTTAATTTGGGCCATTGATGGTGGAGAGATGCATGTCCATAGATCAATGACTATCTGGATGTCAGATTATCTGGAGGTGTCACAATCAAGAATAAATCTTGGTCATGGATGATAAGTGTACGTAGTGATAGATCAGATGTGTGCAGAGTTTGGAACTCCAAAAAAAAATGTGGTTCCAGGCAAGGAAACCCCTGAATGTCAAAGTTATGAATTGATGTGAACTGTAGATATCAAGACCCTTTAGGATATTTCCAGACTGTTATATTTAGACCATGTTCAACCCGACATTGACCACTCTGAGAGAAAGGAGGAGGTCACCCCACGAACTCCCCAAATGTCGAAGTTACTAAGAAACGAAGTTTGTCAATCTAGGGGTTACGTTAATGTGGATTAACCATGATATTGAAGGGCTTGGAAGGATATCAGTCAGGGATAAAGTAGTACGGTGACTTCATCCAGGGTGACATGGACCCACAAGTAACGTGCAACATGTCAGCTGGATTTGTGCGTTTCGAAGACCCCATAGGACAGTTAACATGTGACACTTATCACCCACTGAAGTGCCATGCGTCATCTCAGCCTTGCCATGTATCACCCCTAGCCTTGCTGCATGTCAACCTCTAGTTCATGCCCATCTGGCCAACGTGGTTGGTGATGCGATTGGTAGTCTGGAAGTCCAGGACTTTGGGAGTTTAGAATATTGGGGGTGTAGTATCAATGAGGAATGTTCAACGTAGAATGATGAACATCGATCACTGACGTTCAACATAGAACATTGAACGTCGAAACGCAGAACGTTCAAATGTAGAACGTCGAACACCAAACACCGATCAATGAATGGTTGAGGCCACATGGAGAGATTCTGAGACTTTAGGAGTATGAGTGCAGTGAGAAAAGGGGCATTCAACGTCGAACTCTGAAGACCCCAACTTATAACATGAAGATAACTTTGGGAGGCCATATCTTGCAAACTAGAGGTCAAAATTAGAGTTGGTGACAATCGCGAGAAAGCTACGGGGGAATAGAAGAGGATGAATACCTCATAGAGAGGATTTGAGATGATTGGAGTGAGAAAATATTTGATGCCCCACCCCTATAAAGTGTATTTAGGGGTTGGGTGTGTTAAAAATTAGTATCAGATCATGGCAACAACACTTGACCTGCTTGGGCTCATGCACATGTCACATAAAAATATTATTAGAAAACATTTAAGGGAGAGGGTGTACTACCCTACCCTATCTAGCAGAGCATGATTTAGACAAAAGCCTGGATAGGTTGGAGAACAATCAAAAGGCTAGGCTAACATGAGCCTACTGAGAGTACCATTGTCATATGGAAGATATCTTCACAATTTCATTGAAGGATGTAGATTAAAATTCAGTTGGGATTTTACCCAACAAGATTGAATCATGCTAGACGGCGGCAGAAGAATACTATAATTTATTTGGGAAGTGATAACCAATCCTACATGAGTGGGATTATGCTTATGTGCACTAATAGAAAGACTTGGATGTGAATGGATTGAAAGGATCTGTAGTAGAAATAATTACTTCTTTAATGAAGGGTCAAACCTTGTATATGTGTATAATCCCTTACGATCATAAGAATGAGTCTGGTGACCATTCTCTAAAAATGAAGAGCATGCGCAACTCTCAGGTTTCGAAGGGGACTGAGAAACAATTGTTTTTTATAGGTACATGAATTGTTGGGCAGGGTTTTTCTAATCAAGCTGATAAATGATGCTGCAGAAATTTAGAGTGATTGAGTGAGAAATCACAACAGTCTTTGTTGTTTGGTGGATAGGAAACTAGTCTACCATAATTCTGGTGGGAGGAGGAGAGTGACCTCCATCCCTAATTGTTGCTGAATAGAAGGAATAATTCTAGGTGTAATGGTTAAGACTGGTTATGACCTAAGGATACTCTGGAGTTCTGAACTAGAATACTTAGTAAGTAACATAATTCAAAATTGTATTTGAGCTTTAAGGGGATAGTCCAAATGTTATTAGACATTAAAATTTATTATAAATAAGGGAAAATGGTTGATTAAATGTTGACCCTGAATGTGGTAAAGGAAGTGTTTGGGCACTTCTATAATCCCAATTGGTCATATTGACATCCTGTGGTTGATGGTATCCATATAGATATAGTTGGACCCTAGTGAAGGGAATCTAGAAAAGGATTTCCTTGATTGGAAGGTCTGCTAATCAAGACCAGTTGGAAGCTAGATTGGTTGTTTTATTACCTTGGGCATGTTTATAATTACCCAAAATGTATTTATGAGTGGGAAATATTTTCATGAAAGTTGAGGCAAGAGTGTTTTCTTGCTAGATTCTATCGCATAGAAAGAGAAACATAGTTATGACTATGTCTATTAAACTTCTAGGTGGATATAATGTGAATGACTGCAAGATCTCAACTAAGAGGGAAGCTCAGTTTTGAGTGTCCCTATAAGGCTTTTCATAATGATGGCTACAATATCCTTGGAAGGAGGATTTGGAAGTCTGATATGTCCATGTGTATGAGGACGTGAGTGAGTGAGGATTGGTTTGTTGAGAGATCTTAGTGATATTTGGAGAGATTTGGGGATTAGAGAGGATCCTTAGGATATTTATTTTGTTAACTGTGGATATGAACAGTTAAAATTTTGGAATCCCTTTTGTATATTATTGTAATCCTTAGAGGCATTTAGGGTGGCCAAAAAAAAACCTGAATGTTAATCAGGCCAAAAAGGTAGAAAATAGACCAATAGAGAGTAATTAGAGTAGAGAGGAGGAATTATTGAATGCTTCAGGTTGGAAAGGGAATTGAGATCCTTATGTAATTTATGTACAATTCATTGAGATAATATAATAGTAGAAAGATTTGTTTCGAGATTAACCTGAAGAAGTCTTTTTTCACGATGAGTTAAACCACTATTATAAGGGTTATGATGTGTGTTGGTAGGTAAAGTCTCTATGGAAACTGTTATAATAAGTCTCATGAAATGTATTATTGATATGTATCTAAATTTATAAATACCTCAGCGTAAAACATGTTGCAGTAAGGTAAGTAATCTACAAGACCCATCGATATAAGAAAAGAATATATCATGATTGTCAAAGGATGAAATCGGTAGAAAACTACATCAGCCGTCAGATATGGGAGTTGCAGAGGAGGACCGTTAGATCAACATCCAATTAAGTCCTCACCGTTCGATATTAGTAAAGGAAGATCAATGATAGGGATCCATTGTGAGATCAAAGGGTCGAGTTAACGGTCACACAGGTTATGGTTCCACAATCCCCAACGATCGTCGATCGTCACCCATAAACAAATCGATGAATCACATTGATCCATCCACCAACATACATCTCCCATTGCAGAACTCGAAAATGAGTTTAAAAATCCTACTAGTCGAGACTTCAAAATCCTTCATAGCTGTCTATCTTCATGATCGATTTAATCACGACTATCGAATTAGACCATCGATTAGCACTCAAGGAGTTGAGCCGAGGTCATAATGCTTGGTCATACAAATTGAGGACATAGGTCCTTCGGGCTAGTTGACTAGGACAGGGTTTAACGCTTTGTGTTAAGCTATGGTAATGAGAATGGTCATATGTGGAAAAAGGGCCATAAGATGAAGGAAAGAGAAGATCAATCCTTGGCACCCCTATTTCAGGGTTTACAATGCAATAGCAATAGAAGATTGCATAAAAGGGATTTAGGACAAAAGGTCTTGCATCGTGAAGACAAATAATAATACCAATTACATATGGATGATATTAAAGGTGAAATTGATGCACCTGTATGAATATATGCATATAAAAGGCACAATATGACTGCCTTTATGAGTGAAATGTGAGGCAAGAATTTCACTTTCCAAAGTTTAATGGACACCATGGATGCATGGTTGACTCCATCTTGAAGATTCATGAAAGTTCTATTTGGAATGATAGAATGAGGGGAATGTGTCCCATTCCCTCATGAAAGACCAAT